>CAUDNR010000516.1:1187-11652 GCA_958430865.1 Entrophospora sp. SA101
ATTCTGATCCACGCAAAAACAAAAATAATTGTTATCACCAATTAAAATACGCTCTCCCAAATTTAATCGGTGACACTTGCAATTGGACGCTTCAAACAAAATTTTATGCATATGAATATAAAGGAAAATTTGACTTTGAGGGTCAGATTATTTTTGGTTTTATTAACAACCTGCTTTAAGATTTTTCATAAAGTAGGTACAAATGACAAAGAAATTATATCTCAAATTTGGTGGTGGTTGCTACACAGCAAGGGTATCAAACAAGGGTGTGAAGATATTCGATTAGATTATAAAATTTTACTATGTAATTCGAATTTTACTATGTTTTACAACCTCCTATAGATCGGTGGGAAATGTCCTGTGACTGCTTTTGATAGGACCCCGGGGTCCTCTTTTGATATTAACTTTGTATCACTGTCATCATCATTTGTTTGTTCATTCATAGGTTCCTCAATTTTCCTTCACTACTTGTCATAAACCAATTGATACAGGTGCTCTCTACGAAACTGGTCTCAATAATGGTATGAACAAGATGCAGTTTGGCGATGAAGCATTAGTAGTGTTGATAGGACCCTGCAAACTTCATAGATAGGTTACTGCCACAGCTAAGGCTCCAAACAAATCAATGAAATTTGAATCGAATTGATTTGAACTGATTCGAATATATAATTTGATTTGAATCTATAGCAATTATTATCATTCATTAATTATATTTATTATTTAGATTTAATGAATTTATTAATGAATTATGCAACTGTAAATTGTATTCATCATTATGTTATCATTATTGTTATCAATTAATAATATTGTGATGGTGGCCAGTGTTGAAAATTCAATGTCCAGGTCATAGTTGATTCAACTAAATCAACATATGATGGTTTAAATCATATTTCCATTTTTACCAGATGGCATATGAAAGAGTTTTAAAGAGACGTTATTTCATCTTCGGCTTCATCTTCTAAAAATAAGAATGTGGCTTCTTCCTCTTCTAAGAAACTTACGCCCGATAAACAGGCTTTACCCTAATTCGAAGGAAAAACAAAACATATTAAAATGGATTGGTATTACTCGTTGTATATATAATAAATGTTTAGCAGCAGTTAATGTTGGTATAAAAATAAAATAAAAACAATATTTAAAGACACTGATCTTAGATACCATTTATGATATTAGAGATGCAGCAATCATTGACCTATAATTCAAAATATTGCAGCAAAAAAGAAAATTTTTAATTAAATTTAGATCTAAAAAACAGTTGTCAGATTGGAGAAAAGAAAGTGGACATTATTCATTCCTCAAATGTATTAAAATCAAGTGAGAAAATACCTGAAATAAAATACAACTGTTGTCTCACATGAATCATCCTGGTAAGTTCTATTTAAACCACTTGAAATTAAAGCTGATTACAAGGTCTTAAATTTTCGGTGATTGAATAGAGTAAGAGCGCTGGTATTATTTCTCTTGATGTAAAGTGAAAGAGATTCTATTCATGGAGCTTATATTTTTTATGCTTATTTGCTTTACCATCAATGCATACTCCGGATCCACAAAAAAAAAACGTAATCTTGTCATCGAAAACTTGCAGAAAACCACCCTGTTGTTTTACTTCCTGAATTTAATACGGTTTTAGAAAAATCCGATCTAAAATTGCAAGGTAAATGTTGACCTGTTCACATTTCCGCTTCCGCCAATATTTGTTCCATAAATCCCACAAAGCACCCTTGGTGCAAGGTGATCATCGACACTGAGGAATTCATTAATAAATTGTGTAGATGTTGTGGACGCATCAAACAAAACCTTGGTTAAAAGACCTTTAGATGTACAATTTGTAAATCAACCATTTATGGAGATGTAGACGGAAGAGTCTCGCGACGTTGGGCATAGATAGTAATAGACACCCTACTTTGGGATAAAATTTTAAATAAAATTGTGATACAAAATTACTAAAATTATTTTTTTTTTTTTTTTTTAAAAATTTTTTATATTAATAAACAAAACAAAACAACACAATTCATCAAACATTTAGAACGACGATGTCTTCATCCAGCACTAACTCTTCTGACGACGATAAATCTAAAGCAAAAGTCAGAATATTCATTCGTTCGCCAACAACACTAATACCTGAGGGATTTTCTGTATTAGCAAATCTTGACTCGTCGGTTCTTTTTTTGAAGCAATCAATTTTTGAGACACATCCCTCAAAGCCTAACATAAAAGACCAAAAGTTAATTTATAGAGGAAAAGTTTTAAAAGACTCGGATCTTGTTATCAATGTATTGCAAGAAGGGTTGTCAACCGATCAAACTTTCCATTTAGTTGTAAAACCCTCGTTTCAAACCATTGCCGAGACTACTGGGATGCCAATAAGACCACCTAGTTCCAACGCAGTACCTACCACTACCACTGCGACAGCTCAAAACATTCGGTTTCCTCAAAATCAAACTTTACATCCAGTTCAAAATTCTAGTATGCTTATTAATGGAAATAACCTCCAACAACCTCCAGCATACTTTTATCCTAATGTTCCTCAATATCAATACTTTGTTCCTCCTACACTAGATCCTTCACAAATTCAAGGGCAACAAAATGCAACTATATTTAATCAACAGCAAGAAGGAATGGCAGCTCAGATGCACAATCCTTTTGTTATGGGATTTCCATTACAATATTATGTTATGATAAAGTAAATGAGGTTTTATATTTTTCAAAAAATAAATCATATAGCAAGTAGTATATGATAAATTATTAAATATATAAATTTTTTAGTGGAATGCCTCATTTAATACAAATGCCATTTCCTAATCCACAACCTCAATTATACCCATATCCACAACAATATCAATTTATAAATCAACAACAAATGGGTATAGCGCCTGCACAACAACCTTTAAATGCCCCTCAACTTCATGAACAACAAGATATTGGAGCAAGAAATCAAAGGCGATTGGCCAGTTTATGGTTAATTTTAAAATTGAGCTTTTTGGTATATATTTTTTCAAATAATGCTAGTATTGAGCGAATAATTTTGTTGTGTCTTTTAGCAATGGTGATTTTCTTGTGAGTAATAATATATATACATATAGTAAGGAACTTATTTTTTGAGCTTATTGAATATAGCTTGTTTATAAAACTATAAATTACTAGATCTCAAACTGGACGATTACGGGTAGTACGGAGACGAAGACAAAGAATTGTATTCCCAATGGCTAATGAAATTATTGGTTTGTATAAATCTAATATACATATTAAATGATAAATATAAGCTAATTATTATTATAATATGTATTTAAAGCCCAACAGCAACAGCAACAACAACAGCAACTAATAGCAGCTATTCAAAATAATCATGATGTTAATCTTAGAATGAGAAATGAAAATCATGTTGGACTCGACCAATCAAATCCATCAACATCTTCAACAACTTCAAATAACGATAATAACAGTAGTCTTAAAAATGATAATGATAATGTTGAGACTAGCTCTACTAGAGCTGCTTTGTCACCATCATCACCATCATCATCAACATCATCATCACAAAATATTAACAATGTTATTAATGATACTAATAATAATACTACTAATAATGATAATATGGTGGTAAGAAATGAAGAATTGCCACCAGTACAAGAAAATAATAGACCCACAACTTTACAAGATATTGAGCATGCATTGTGGACTTTTGTAACATCTTTAATACCATCCAATCCACCTGATGTCATGCAACAAGATGATATGATGTAAAAGTTCTGCATAAAGTATTTTATAAATTTTGATAGTGTCTCTAAAATATTGATTTTTATCTTTACATGTGATCCAATTTATCATTTTATTTTTTACATTTAGAAAGTTTTGAATAATTATTTTGTTGAAGACCTATTTATTATACAAAAATATTTATTTTTCTTTATTGGTAAATCGGAAAAGAGAATAATAATAATAAATTTTTTTTTAGAATTCATTATTTATTATCTTGAGTTCTTTTTGCCTTTATTTAAAATAAAAAACATTAAAAGATTACAAAAAAAATAGTAGCAAAAATCTATTGTAAAATCTATTTAAAAGTTGATAACTAATATTAATTTATTTATAATTAATTACACCTTTTGATTAACTTTATCAGTTGTTAAATTTCTTGGCCAGAGAGGCAAGGTGAAATAAGAAGTCTCGTCAGTGAGTAGTTGAGCTAATACCATGTACCAAACAATAAAAGACGACAAAACTATATAAATAAATATAAATAAATATTAGAATAAAATTTATATAATAACACAATCAACTTATTTTTTAGATAATCACCTCCAAATCCACCACCAATACGATCAAATGTTGTATTATGTGTAAATTTACCAATACCAAGAAAAATATATGTGATGAATACAAAGAAGAGAGCACTTATCATTACAAGATTTGTCCTTAGAGCACAAATCAACATAAAAAGCGTATCTAAAAATTATCAATAAAAACAAAAACATAAAAGTATATTAATTAATTAATCAATTAAAGAAATTAAAATTTTTATTAGATTACTTACAAATTGCCCATCCGATAAGGTAAATGCCAATGGCATTATCAAGCATTTCCATGTTATCCTTGTATGCATCAGTTATACCAGAGCTTGGCAAAAAGATAAATCCAAAAGAAATCCAAAAACCACCTAATTAATATACATATCAGTTAATATTTATCAATATCGATTATTCGATCAAACAAAAATTTATCTTTACCATAAGAGCTAAATACTGTAGCACCAAAAGTATTCCCATTTTTCATTTCCCACATGCCTGCCAATAATTGAATAAATCCTCCATAGAACAATGCTAAACCAAGACCCACTTGAGGTATTTTTATGTCTAATACTTCAACTGAAAACATAGAGTAAACAAATGTAGTCATTGCAAAAGCACTTAAACCTAATGGACCAGGATTTGCAATAACATTTTTTGATCGAATTTCTTGATCTATTGGTAACATGATTTTTTTATCTTTTGATTTTTGATTAAAATCTTTTGGCCTTTCTTTTTATTAACAATTTAGCATCGTTATGTGGCGTGATAATTATGACATTTCCCGCCGATCTATACGAATTTAATGTATGGTGTTAAAATGTATTATATGCAATAGCTTAATGGATTCATATTCTGAATTAAATAAATTTTAAATTCTTCATATACTGTAGTATATTTCATATAAGTTGGCAAATAGATTATTGCTTCTAATTCATCTCTAATTTTCATAGAAGATGGTAATCCATGTAAATTTGAATACACAGTGAAACTCGATTTAGCGGATTTCGATTTAGGTTTAACGGATAAAATTTCGGAACAGAATTTTTTTATCTTGATTTAACGGATTTAGCGAATTTTTATATATTAATTATAATATATTCGGTATACCGGATATTTTTTAAACCTTTCATGTCGTACATTAACAAATTTATTTCGATATAACGGATAATGATGATCATTACTGTTTTGAAAATTTAAAAAAATAACATATGATGATAATAAAATAAACGTAACGTATGATGATTAAAAATAAATAAATTATGATTTTGTCAATATTTTTGGAAAAAATAGAAACAATAGCTTATTATTATAATTAAAAATAATTAAATGTAAAATAAAACTTATGATTTGTAAAGTTAAAATTTATGGCTTGTATAATTGATTCGTGAAAATAAAACTTATGATTTAATCAATAGGAAAATTTTTTCTTATATAAAGGGAAGGAAATATCCACCTTTGTCTATAATCAAAAAAAAAACTTTATCAATTTAAAAATAAAACAACTATACTTTTAATAATAAAGTTGAAAATATGTACTCACAAAACAGATCAGAAGAAAATTCAAACCAATCTAAAGTAATATAAATAAGATTTAAATTGTGAATAAAATGATTCATTATAATTAATCATTATTTTAAACTATGTAGAAAACAAGAAAAATACTGACCAAAGCACAAAAAAAAGAATTATGTGAAAAAAAAAAGAATAATCCAAGCATTAAAGGTGTTGAATTGGCCCATGAATTTGGAATATCTGTACAGTCTGTTTCCGATATATTGAGTCAATCTCCTCAATGGTTAGATTATGATGAAAGTTTAAATAATAACAATCTATATAGAAATAAAAAAATTGGTTATCCTGATATTGAAGAAGCAACAAGGATCTGGGTTGATCAACTTTTGGTTAGAAATTTAACATTCAGTGGCCCTATTATTCAAGAAAAGGCAAAAGAATTTGCTAATCTTTTTGGAATTAGTGATTTCAATGCTTCTATAGGATGGTTAAACAATTTTAAAAATAGAAATAATTTACATAGTTACAAAAAAAGAGGTGAATCATTGAGTGCACCCAATCATGAAATTGCTGCTATGCGCCTTCAACTTCAAGAAACCTTACAAGAATATAATCCCGAAGATATATGGAATTGTGATGAGACTGCAATATTCTGGAAACTAGAACCTAATAGGACAATTGCTCATACACCAGTTATGGGGAAAAAACGCCCTAAAGATCGTATAACTGCCATAGTGCCATAAATTATGATGATGGTAGTAATTGTATTTACGGCATATAAAAAGTGGTTGCAATTACCTTTGCAACCACTTTTACAACCATACTTTTTCCTTTTTTGGATTACGGCCCTAGTCTTTAGAGTGCACCCAATCATGAAATTGCTGCTATGCGCCTTCAACTTCAAGAAACCTTACAAGAATATAATCCCGAAGATATATGGAATTGTGATGAGACTGCAATATTCTGGAAACTAGAACCTAATAGGACAATTGCTCATACACCAGTTATGGGGAAAAAACGCCCTAAAGATCGTATAACTGCCATGCTTACTTGTAGTTTAACTGGTGAAAAACTTCCTGCACTTTTCATCCATAAATCTGAAAATCCAAAATGTTTGAGAGGTATTTCCAAAAATACACTTCCCGTGTGGTATTACTGGAATGCTAAGGCATGGATGCAAAGAAGTATTTTTAAACACTATTTAGAAAGGTTCAATAATATAATGATTCGAAAGAATAGAAAAATAATCTTGCTTTTAGATAATGCTAGTTCTCATAACACAGAAAATGTACCTACTTTATCAAATATACGAATTCATTTTTTACCTCCTAACACCACATCTATTCTACAGCCTTTAGATCAAGGAATAATCTATAGCTTAAAGGTGATTAAATAAATTTTTAATTAATGTTCACATTTAAATGAATTAATTTTCAAAATTTTTTTTTGTAGTCAAAATATAGAAAATTGCTTTGTCAAAATAGAATAAAAGCTTATGAAGAATCAGAGAATAATAATAATGAAGTACCTCAAATCAATATTTTTGATGCAATTAATTTTACTTCTAAAGCTTGGGAACAAGTAACAGTTGGAACAATTAGAAACAGTTGGGCGAAAACCATGATAGTCAATAATAATCAAAGTCCAACTGATTCAATAGTTGAAAATTCAAATAATCAATCAGAATTAAGTGAGATAAATGATTTAATCAATCAACTTCCCTTTACAAATCATCTAGATGCAAATGAATTTATTACTATTGATCAGAATCTTGCTGTTCAGGAGGAAATAACAGAACAAGAAATTGTGAGTATTGTAAGAGGACAATCAGCACATGAAGACGAAGATAACAATGATACAATGGACAAACCTGAACCGACAATCACTAGCACAGAAGCTATAAAAGGTTTGGAAACTGCACTCAAGTATGTACAACAAAAAAATTTGGAAATTGATTTCCAAATAATTAGAAATGTCAATAAATTAAAAAGGGAAATTTCTTACAAAAATTCTCAAGAAAGAGTACAAACAAGGATTGAAGAATATTATATGCTAGAATAAAAATAAATTTATTTTTTTTGTCATTTATAATATTATTATTTTATTATTTACATATATATTGTAAAATTTGTTAATTATAAATAAATAAGATTTTTATGTAACTGATGTCACATGATTTTTAATATAAAATCCACTAATTCCAAATTTCTCGTTTTTACGGATATTTCGATTTAGCGGATAAATTTCTTGGGCCAAACTTATCCGCTAAATCGAGTTTCACTGTGTACTTTTCTTTTCATAAAATTAGAGCAACCCAGGACTCAAACTCTGAATTCAGGGGAAATCCAAAACAGCAATCCAGGTTGCAGCCTCCAGAGTTGCTGAATTTTGAACCATTTGCAGGTGTCAACTTTATTCTAGTGAGTGTGGTGATAACACAAAGCAATAATCACACATCACACAAATGTCAACTCTCATCAGCAAACAATGCTCCATATGTAACATCCAGCCTGGTCTTAGAGGAGAGATAAGGAAAAGTTTTGTCCAAAGCCTTCCAACTTGTTCAAATCCTTTTCACCTGTGGAAAAAATTCCATGGTGCTGATTTGCGCTTAATTGCACTGAGTTTGCATGTTTGTGATAGGAAAATTCAATTAAATCTGACACCTGTGATCAACATCAGATTTATTATTCGTAAGGAACCATGATTGATAATCAGGAAGAATAATTTATTTTGTGAACCCCAGAGATCTGGGTAGACACGCATTATTAAAAGTTTCATTTATGCATGGCCTTGGTATCATTACTACCTGGGTGATGCAATTGTTTGTTATGTCAATGATGATATCAAATGTATTGAATAATAATCATGACCATCATGAATATTTGATGGATGGAGGCATTCACATACAAGGAAATGATTAAATAGCTAAGTCATGTTTGTTTTGTTAAAGATGTATGATTAATTATATTTAAAATATACAATAAAAAAATTGCAAGACTGCACCACTATGTCAATCAAAATATCAAGCTGTTATGTTTGTGCATGATTTAAAATTCTTTTGTGCTAATTTAGGATCCCATCTTTCCTTGCTTATACATAATCTATTGGTTCTCTTTTTGCTTGAATGATGCCAAATTGGGTAATGGGGTATCAGCAAATATCAGAATCTGAGTATTTCTTTAAAAAAATAATTTTGGTATTAGCATACCGATAAGTTAATAATATTCTTTGTATTTTTATCATATAGTCTAAAAGCCTATTAGTAAATATTGAAAGTGCCAATATTTATCAGATATTCTTTTATAATTAATCCTTTTTTTTAGTTAATTATGCTTAGTTTAATAAACCGATAACTCTTTTATATTGTATTTCTAAAGCTTTTTGTGCTAAAATAGAGCCGATTTTATTAATGTTTTTTAAATTGAAGTTTTTTTTTTTTTTTTTGAAAATATCGACTTCGGTTTAATGAGTTCTGACTGTATTATGAATAGAAACCATGCATTAATACCAAAATCAAAAAACAACAATAAACAAACAAACAAATAGCTTTTATTGCGAAATAATTAATTTTGTTCCTTTATTGAATCAATCACACAAGTAGTGGTCAATTTAAACAGCATTGTTTTTAAAGAAAATAATATTATTAAATGTATAAAGTTTAATGATTTTTAATGTTGCAAATTTTTTTGATGTCAATCTCAAAATCAATCATGTTTATATACTTTATTTCTTTTTTTGATAAATAAATAAATTTATCCTTTGTTTTTTGTTTTAGTAGATTTTGGTACACTATAGCAAAATTTCGGAGAACCCAAAGTGTATCAATTACACAAAAACATACTTTTTACTTTTAAAGTACAGCGAATTCTTGTTCCTTATATACATGTTTAATATCCCAGTCTGGGTGAATTATCACATTTGGGATTATAGCCATTAATATTAATCATTAATATTAATATTAAAAATATACGGAATGTAACACAAATACAGATATTTTTTAATAAAAAAAATAAAAATAAAAAAAAAGGTTGCTCCGGGATTAATGTTTTCAATTAACGAATTAATGTCAAATCCCATTGATTTTTTAACACATATTAATAATAAATGGATCACAGCATGTACATATGTACATATTATGATGTCCTCATTTCTTTTCCTTTTTTAAATTCATTCAAAATGAAAAGTAAAACTAAAGCTAATATTATTTTTTATTATTATTATACATATATATCTATATATCTATTTTAAATTTATAAAGTTGCCAAAAGTGTTAATCCAATTAAAACTTATTTTATTTTATTTTTTAGAAAATCTTTTTTTGCACTTTCAAATGTGTTTCGTAATAACATTGCAACAGTCATTGGTCCTACGCCACCAGGAACTGGAGTTATATAAGATGCTACTTTTGATGCACCAACAAAATCTACATCTCCTACCCATCTTACACCATATTTTTTACTAGGATCTAAATAATATATATTTTTAATAAAAAGTTTCATATATATGTTTGTGTATGTGTACTAAAATAATTGTATTTAACCTTTGATAGGATTTGTTCCAACATCAATTATTATTGCACCAGGTTTTATCCAATCACCTTTTATAAATTTCGGCTTTCCAATTGCCACAACAATAATATCTCCAGTTTTAACCTGTAATATACA
>CAUDNR010000516.1:19231-29529 GCA_958430865.1 Entrophospora sp. SA101
TAACTTTTTTGCATCGGCTGTTCAAAAACTCTTGTGTGTAAAGTTTTCTATGTAAAGTTCTCTTTTTACTATGAAACGTATGACATTTTTAATTTTTGAAGGGGTGACAGTTTTGGAATTGGAAGATCGGCAAATATCTATATGTGCAACATTGAGTTGTCCCCCCCATACCCCTAGATATTAATAAATCATATTAATAATAAGCACAGATTATACTTGTATAGTGCAGGACACCTAGTCCCTACAACTTTTATTGGTCTTGCAGATCCTTTAATGACTCCAAAAATGGAAATGTAACATCAAAAAAAAAAGATGTCATTTTGAAGCTAAGACCTTTCTCTACAAAATGACATTTTCATTTTGTTGATATGTTATGTAGTTGTGGAGGAATTAAGCCTTAAAGTTGCACAAGTTTAACAAATTTACTATGTTAACCCCCCAAAATGACGTGTTACACGCAAATTTTTTATGTTAAAAATGAACGAATTGGAAGAATTGAAAATTTTAAAATTTGTATTGCAGATCATCATCACGTGATATTAAGAAGAGAATGCAACGGTGACATATTAATATTAATATGGTGTATATAACAAACCTCAGTTTTTACAATGTATAATCTATATTTATTATATTTATTAAACAAAAAATAAATGAAGATTTTATCAATAATTATTTAATAGCTATATATAGGCAGGTTGATTAAAGCAAGTGTTAAAGATTACTCAAGTAATAATAATAACTATTAATGAAACTTAGTATTAATCTCAAAGTGTCAGTTTTGAATTGGGGAATTACTTGTTTTAAAACTAGTTTAGTAAGAGTTTCCATTTTAGTTATGTTCTATTTTTATTCATTTTTTTCTCTTTCAAAAAACACATCGCATTTTTATTATTCAAAAATCATTTTGGGATTGTCAAAAACGAACAAGAATGTATATATTATTTTTTTTGGATTGCATGGCCACACTATGCAAGGCAAGTATTACTAAAAGTTCAGTAAAGTAAAGTGGGTGGAACTTATTACTGGCTGTTCGGATCGTCCTATTATACGACTGTACTGAGTTCAGGCCAATGTGTTAGTTCATAGTCATTGAAAGTCCAGTGAATTATTATTTTTTTCGAAAATTAATAAAGTGGGTGGAACTTTTTACTGGCTGCCCTTCTTTGGAGGAGTGACCCCACTTAAGATGGCTCATGTGTTGGCTTATGCCTGTTTTACTCAAGGTAGCTTTGCTTAGTCAATTATTTGGCTAATGAAAAAATCTTTTTTTCATTTTCTTATTTTTAGATGCTTTCACCACAACAAAAAAGAAAAATTCAATATGCAATAAGGCAAGTCTTCTTTACTTAAAGTGGGGTAATCTGTGTTTACCGGCTGTGCCCATGTGATGATATTGATATTGAAAAAAAGAGGTAATTGATTCTACTTTACAAATTGAAAGATAATGGTGATGAAAAGAGGTGATTGATGGTCGCGTAACAGTTCTATCATATTTATTTTATTCTTTATGCATAATATTCTTCATTGATTCATTGACGATCTTCAAAAACACATGACAATGAAATTTTAAAAAGTTCAGCAACTAGGTAAATTACGAGTTGTGGTCTTTTAGGTATTATTTCTGTTTTTATGATATTAATCTCACCATCCTCATTCTCTTCTTCATCCTCTTTATCATCATCTTCTCCATCTCCATCCTCATCATAATCTTTATCTCCATCATCACCATAATCCTCCACTTGGATATACTTGATGTTTTTAATTGTTTCATCAACTATATAATATTTATATATTAATACATACATATATATATATCATTCATTATATATAAATAATTAATATTTTAATATTACCTCTCTCCCCATTTATTTTCATTTATTCCGGTAATAATTCATTATTTCAAATGTATGAAGCTTCCAAAGAACATTCATCAATTATTCAATAGTTGTAAAGATTATGAAGCTTCCAAAACAAGTGTATGTATATATTCAAATAATAAAATAATTTGGGGATATATTTTATAATATATATATTCTGCATGACATTAATAAACCGGTTTTTTTTATATATCTAATTTTAACCATATCCTTTTATATATTAATATGTATTATCTGAAATGGATATCTGGGTCAATTACTGTAATGAAATTCTTACATCATTAATGATAAAATAAAAATAAATTGGTTTAATAAATTCAATAAAATCCTCTTAAATCAGCTTATTGATAAATTTTAATATGTAGATGATAAAAAAACATATTATTGATTCCGTAAAACAACAACAAAGATGATAACAATGATAATAATAGCAGCAAAATAATGATTTTAAAAATAAACAAATTAGAAGAATTGAAAATTTTATTTTAAAGTAAGTTATATACATAAATAAATAAACAAAATAGAGATAATAAAAATAAATAGCTAATCAATTAATTAATTCATAATTGATTGAAGATCATGTAATATACTAGTAGGAATTCTTCTATGAGAGCGGTATTTCTTTACAGCATATTCTACAGCATTCATAGATAATCCTTGTCTGTATGCATCCATGTACCTGAAGGATCTGCGTGCAAATTTTCTGATAGTAGAAAGAGGGACGGATTTTAAGGCCAAAGGTACTGTAGTTAATAATCCATTCCATGTATAATCACAATTTTCTCTTGTGAATCTTTTTGTTGCTCCCCAGTACATCTCAATAAAGTTGAATTCGCAATGGAATTTAGGATAGAAAATCACCATATGTCCCCTTTTTTCAATTTCTTCTTGAATTATTCCTTTTTGCGCTTTGAAATCTGGCTGCAACTCCAGAATTTTCAAACCACAACAGTCTACTTTTTCATTTTGCTCTCTTGATGGTTTGGTTTTACATTCGGAACATACCCTTCTCAATCCTTCCTTAAATAATCCCCTTTCCATCAATATTGTTTTCATCCCCTTCTGTATTCCGTTGGGATAAACCATCTTTTGTTCAGCACCATTGAATGCAGTATCTCTCATCTTTGGTTGACTTCCACCATCATTCCAATTCATTTTAGATGCAACTAAAGCATCATTGGCAAAAGCAGCATGTGAGGTTGCATTATCAAATGCAAACAGGGCTATGCAATCTTGATGAGTGGCTTCAAATATTGGTATTGCTTTATCAATTACTTGATTTTTTAATTTCTCTGTTGTCCACCACCCATCATAATTTGATCCTGTTATAAGAAATTCACAGCTTTTTTTAGGTAAGTATGGATATTGAATTTGCTCTTCTTCATTGAGATGTAAAGGGCCTATGGTTTCTGTTAAAAATTTGCTGACATGATATGCTCTACCTTTACCTTTTTTTTTTAAAGGCTGCTCACACCCCAACATCCAACCATTACTATTACCTTCATTTGAGTAAAAGACAGATTCATCATGTGTTACTAAAATCCTCATCTTTTTACCATCTTCTAAGATAGGATCAGTTCTATTCTCCAAATTATCTCCCTCAAATACTGGGGCGTAGGCTTCATATTCCTCTTTCATAAATTTTAAAAATTTATTTCTGTATTCCACAACATCTGGTCTTTCATGACCATCATTATACAACCCTTTTTTGTAAGTACCAAATTTCCAACCCAATCCTTTGAGCCATCTTCTTGCAGTTTTTTCGGATATTCTTTTATTTTCATTTTCCACTCCTATATCAGGCAATAATGTATCATTGACATGCTCACACAATTTTTTAGGTGTTATATCAAGTTTATTGGATCTTATATAACTTCCTATTTGTGCAGCAATATCTTCATGTTTCCACAAGCTTTTTGTCTTAGGATATTTTCCTCTATTTGAGGTAGGTATAGTTTTATTTTGGATCCATTGATTGGCCCAAGCTCTAATACATCTACTTTTATAATTTTTTGTCCACCCTAGAGATACTGCCACTATTTCGCTTGCTTCAATCTTTTTTTCACCATTACTTAAGTGTCTGAAATACATTCCAATCGCCATTAATTTAGACTTTAGTTCATTGGCTAAATTAGGGGATTCAAGAGCTTGTTCAACTGAATTTATCGCATTTTCCCAACCATATTCAGGATCACCATCATCTGACAATTCATCAGGTTGATCTTCTCCACTGGAAGCTTTGACATTAAAAAAATCAGTAATTTTAGAAGATCCAACAGCAGCATCTTTCAAAGCTTTGGCATGTCGTTGTTGTGTTCTTATTGAATTTTTCAAAAAAGACTTGTTTTTTACTGAAGTAGTTTGCTTCTCCACTCCCCACTGTTCACTTATAAGAGCAACATGATTATCTTTATTCATTCTCAAATCATCCCATGGTTCATTGTTATCGGAAGAACTCCATTCAGGTTCAGATTCAACTTCAGACTCAGATTCAATTAAGTTTATTTCCACATCATCATTGGTATTTAAGTTTGTATCTGAAGCAATGTCTGTATTCATTAAATTATTTTGTACACGATTTCTTTCTCTAGCTTGGACCATTCTTTTAATTTGGACTTTTCTACTGTCAGGTCTACCCATTTTTAAAGTAATTTATGTGTTTTTATATTAATCGGGAAAAAAAATATATGCTTGGTAAGAAATGTTTATTAGTTTTTAATTTTTAAATTTTGAATTTTTATTTTATTAGTATAGCATGGTAAAACACCTTGTATTTATATTGATTTAATCGCTTCTTTAGATCCCAATTCAGTGAATTTAGATTATAAAATATGAAGCATTGAAATGGATGATAAAAATCGGGTTTACATTTGATTTTGGAATCTTGGTTTGGTTGGATCTCTAAACAAACAAATTATCATTGTTTTACTTTATGGTCTTAGTTACATCAATTGGATTGTTGAAAGTTATAATCAACTAAATTGTTCAGATGGATTTCGGCCGCGACTTATAAATAAATATTATTACCAAAAAGGGAATGATAATCCAATCATGTATATTTGAATTATAAGACTTAGATTTTAGTTTTAAAACGTTTTATGAGACATCTGCTAACTCTTATATGAAGAGAAACAAAAACAATCATATGGGGTGTATATTATATTCATTTGTGAGTATTTCAAATAATAAAAAAGAGAATAGAGTTATTATTACAATTAAAATTTATTTATTATTCATTGATGATGGTGATGATAATGACAGAGGTATCTAACAATTTCATTACGGTAATTGCCCCATGTTCTTTCAACATAAATTAAAGAATTAGGATTATTTCCTTGTAAAAACCTATCTATTAAAGATTCAAAATAATCAAGACGCTCCATATCAGGATATATCTGTTAAAATTAAAAAAATATTTGAATATGATAATGAAAATATAAATACAAATATATACAAATATGAATATGTCATACATACATATTGAGAAGAATTAAGACGATTTATATATACGAGAATTTATGTTGTTCCTTGCTTGTGATCTATGATTGCGAGCTGTTATTGATCTTCTTCTATGCACCATCTAAATAATTATATATAAAAAAAGAGAAGGGTAGTTAGTCCATATACCCATATGACTAAGCAAAAATAATGTCTTAATTTTCATTCCCTTCTATTCTTTATTCATCATTAATAATCAGAAAATTTAAAGCCAACAGATTATTATTATCTATCATGTGTTAATAAATAAGTGAACCTAACTAAATAATCAAAGGTTTGCCAGTCCAAATAATTATTAGATAGGGTAATAAAACAAATCACAAATTATCAACCCTTGGAATAAATATTTCACAGAAACATCCTTGCTCAACTTATGCGGACTTCTCATATTTATGGTCTCAGAATGAAACTGCAGAAGGATAAACCTTCAGAAATATATAATAATACCCTGCAGATCATTGATAATAATATTAAGAAAATTAAAACTGTGGAAATCAATTATATTCATCTAATAAGCATGACGGCATATCCAGTGGACCCCTAGAAGTATATATATCCCGCATACTAATAGGTGGAACTGGAGCTAACCACACAGACCCATGACATATAAGAGTAATAATAAATGATTCCACAATGCATGCATTCCAACACTTGCCTTTTAGTGATAGTTGTTATGTTGTGAGGATAGTTTATTTATTATTATGAATGTATTTACAAAAAAAAAAAATTTTTAAACAAAGAAAAATTCATAAAATTATCCACCAATAAAACAATTTGTTAATTATCATCACAAAGTAAATTGCTTATTTATTTTATTATAAGTTAATTAACATTCACAGTTCCATATTGCTCTTTTTTTTTTTTTTTTTTTTTTTTTCTTCCTCACGTGAGGAAGCGAACACTCCTGCGGAGGGCCTGCAGAGAGCTTCGCCCTCTGCAGAACATCACAAAGGTATGATTGTTACATACTTTAAAAAACAGATTAATTATCTAATATAAACTTATTATCTTGATCTATATATTATATATATATATATACATAAAATCTATTTTTGACAATCTTCATAAAACACGTGACTGTAAAAATTTTATTGCATTTTTGATTGGGAATTTTTTCCCAAATCTGTCGCTGTGGCGCAGAAATTTGTAGGGACTAGGTGTCCTGCACCATATAATAAAACTATATAGAGTTTTTTTTTAATCTTGGATGGTCATTGAACTTACACATTTTAAAGTTTAGCCAAAATTTTTGATGTCTTTAGATGATCAGCACCATATAAAAAAGATTAACACCTAATCACATAAGCGAATTAGCTTGGAGATCACTAAAACAATAACTAAATCACATTTTATTATTTAAGAAAAGTTAAAAATGTCAATGGGTTACCAACAATTATTTCGTTAAATCTCCCTGACTAAGAGAGACTCCCATTGGATCTTTTCGATATTGAGTGCGTTTTTTTTGTTCAAGTGAGACCTGGTTAGTTTCATTTATGATTTGATTACAATGTATATTATGACAAGAATTTAAACCGCGACGATATTTTGAAGAAGTGTTTTCAAGTAAGCTAGTCACGGGTCGGCCTAGGATTCATCTAAACACGGAATTAAAACTCTTGCCACTCCGCCTCGGGGTATACTAAATACTCGTTCTTTTATTTTGATTGGTAAAAATATGACCCGCGGAATTGTCATTGGATCTTGACATAATGAACCTATATAAATTCCTCTCAATATAATGATTTTATATAAGCACTTTATATAAGCGTATAGTGGATAAACAAAGCTCTTCATGTAATGATGAAAATTATTTAAACGATTATCATTATATCAATGATTAAAAATCGCCTACATACTTTTTTCGGATTCATTATTATTATGGGAAAATTGCTTGTTAAAAACGAATTGATGTTTACGATATCCATTAAACCTTGGTATTTCTTCTCTTGAACCAGTAAGAATCCCAGACGTAGGGATGGGAAATTTCAAAATTTCATGCGCATCGTGCGCATTTCATGCAGTGCATTTTTAAGAAAAATCACTCAACAACTACTTTTAACATTTTTTAATGCATTTATTCATTATTAAAAATATATTATGAAAATTAAATGTTTACAGATAATTCATTTTCATCATCACTGTCAATATTACTATTATCAACATTATCAACATTGTCATCGCTATCATCATTATCTTCACCTACAATTGTAACTTTATTTATCTTTGGGGTTTTCAATTTATTGTTAAAATATATATAAACTAATTTAAAAACACGATCATTTGTCAACTTATTTCGCTTTTTATTATGTATATAAGAAAATGTAGACCAATTCCTTTCTGCTGCAGCCGATGAGATAGGAATAGAAAGAACTCTTACCCGCAACTTTTGTCAATTCAGGTGCCACAGCTCCAAAATCACCTTTCCGCTAGGTTAACAAGTCCACATTATTGATAGATATCTCCATTAGTTGTCAAATATACCACCGCGAGCTTTATCTTGTAAAATTTAATTTCTGGATTTTCTGTATGTTGATATTGCACGATTTGAAAAAAAAATCATGCACATTGCATTTTTTTTAATGCGCATGGAACATCTCTACTCAGATGCGATCACACTTTGTTAATTCATCACGCCCGTCAACTTGGTCAACGTCGTTGTCCTTTTCCTTTAGCATCACTAGTATTGTCACTAGAATAAATATTTATTTATTTTAATAAAAATTACTTATACAATTTACCTCTATTATTAGTACTATTGTAATTATTAAAAAGTTATTAGGAAACATTGAAATGTCAAAATCGTTTAATAAAGTGCAGTATTATAACTATCATCAGCTTTAATTCTTTTGATTTGGTAATGTCATCATCTAATGTTCTGCTGAAATTATACGACAATGGATATGATTTTTGATTTGACTGAGGAATATTATTATTATCAAAAGAATTGCTTGTTGTAGTAGAAATCATGGTTTCATTGCTTAAATCTTATTCAAGTCTGTAAATTTTAGAAGATCTTTCTAATTTTTGTATTACAATGTAATGTGATCATGATATTTGTCTAGACAAAAATAGTAATATGAAGCTAATTTACATTAGGTCTACCATGGAACCAAAGAATTACAGCACCATTAGAAGTATTTTGAAAAAGGAACAAGGTGAAAAAATTGCTCCTTACATTTTCAAAATAAATGATACTCAGACATTGGAAGCTTATCTAAGAAAAGAAAGGATTACTTATGAAATTTACCAAGAAAGAAAAATAATAAATGTTAGAAAAAGAAAGCAGAATGAAAGTGTGTTATTACAAACAAAAGACTGAAATCTCTGGGCAAAAAAAAACCTAATTCAAAATTACTATCCAATTTTATTTTTATTTTTTCAATAAAGCTTTTAAAATTAATACCAATTATAATGTTTCATTCTACTTAAAGATGGCTCTGCAACTAGGGAGGTTGCAACCATTGTATAAAAATCATGACCAAAAAAGAATGTTTTAATTATAAAAATACCAAAGAAGGTTTAACTATTAATTGATGAGATGAAGAAAATAAAGAAATCATTAAATTCTGCTGTTTGGAATGCTCTGAAAATTTGATACAACAAGAATTAGATGAAAAAACTGCTGACTGAGAAAGAAATAAAAAAATTATCTTTATAGAAACCTTAAAAAAGGTTAAAAATAAAGAAAATTTTGATTGGCCTTTTAGGAGAAGAATTATTATTCAAAAGGTGGTGGGAGGGAGATGAGATAGGATTACTATATGGTGTCCTCGATGTAAATCATGTTGGATTGAGATGTCACTGCTTATGAAGACAGCCGAGGACATAAATGTCATAATTGTCATAAACAGATTGAAAGAACACATGAAAAGGACAGGGTACAAGTGAAATTTGCAGATCCCTGACCCCGTCCTTTTCTAACGTCCCTAAATAATCAGTATGTATTTTGTCAATCAAAATAATATAATTTTTTTTCTTTATAAAAAAAATTTAAAAATGTCTGAGACACATAAAAGAAGAGGAAAGAATTTGTTGTTCCAAATATCAGAAATGAGTAAGTGTTTATCATAAGAATGGTGGTTATCACCACATGTCATCACACTAGTTATTTTTAAAAGAATAGATTCTAGCTAGTAATTAAAATTTGGCTGACTTGACTACTGTGAGATTGTAAACCGTGGACCAACCAATTTCCCATTAATATTGACCAATTGAAACAGACTTAGAATGGTAGTCATGTGATGCATTAAATATCATATCATGATCAATGATCATCTTTCTATATTTATTGTAATGGTTGCCCACATGACAGGATTGTTTTCAGGAAATTTGCAATTTTAATTATAAATAGATAAACATACTTGATTTGTATAAGCTTCATTTAAAAATGTCATGCAACTGTGATGACATTTCTGATATGGGGCATGCTTGCAATTATACATGAAGTCGAAACTATTTTGACCATTTGCAGATCTGGTTGAAATAGGATCAAAATAAGGTCAAAACTGATTTTTACTATGTAGTTGCCTCAAGTCAAAACATTTCGACTTTGGGGTTTTAATTTCGACTTCATGTATAGCTGCAACAAAACCAGACAAAGTGAACATTGGTATTACCAAAGATTTCAGGGATCAAAATTTAGTCATTTGTAATGTGATTATAATTAAAAGTTTTATAATATCCCATTGGTTATCTTAAGTGATATAGAACTACCCCTATATAAAATATAAATATGAAGCTAATTTACATTAGGTCTACTATGGAACCCAAGAATTATATGGTGCAAGTCACTTAGTCGCTGAACTTTTTATTGGCTGTGTAGATCCTATATCCTCTCCAAAAATGAAAATGTATGACCCAAAAAACAAATCATAGAATTAAAGCTAAGACCTTTCTCTACAATTCTATGATTTCATTTTGTTG
>CAUDNR010000517.1:0-18997 GCA_958430865.1 Entrophospora sp. SA101
CAATTAAAATATTTATATAAAATAAAAATACACCACATACATATCAATACAAATAAAAAATAGTACCTCTGGTTAGTTATTAACACGTCTTCTTTAGAAGATTTGCGTTTTACTGTTAAAAAATAAATAAATTGTTTTTCCAAGAAAAAAAAATCCATTCGCGTCTGTCCTACCAAAAAAACAACCAATAGGATAAATAATTAATGTGTACGCGTCGATCGAATAATAATTCTTTTAAAAAAATGCCAGACGATAGAAATCAAAAAAATAAAGAAGAAAAACAGTCAATCGTGAGGAATATTTTGGGTAAGTGTTTTAAGAATGGTGGTTATCGCCCGCCACTTGTCGTCACTCTAGTTATTATTAAAAGAATGGTGGCATCATGATCGTTGCAACTCATCTTCATTCTATATATATATATATATATATGAGCTTAGAGCTATTCAGTTCCTTATTAATAAATTTTTTAAAAAAATTCTTCAGGTGTTCTTTGGAAGATTTGGTAGAACCAAAACATTTAAACAAACTGTTGAACGATTTAGCAAAATTATTAAATGAACCTGATTTTTATGATGTAGAAGTCAAAGTTGGAGAGGACCAGGATGTTAAAACTTTTAAGGTTCATTCCACCATTTTAAAAGCAAGATCTTCATATTTCAAGGTTGCTTTATCAAATAACTGGACAAAACAATCTGATGATGGTATTATTCTATTTGAAAAAAAAAATATCTCACCAAAAATTTTTGAAGTTCTTTTAATGTAAGTTTTTTTTGGGTTTAAATATTTAAATAATTGAATGATTGACAATCTGTCTTATCTTATCTATTTGTGTTTTTTAAAGATATATTTATAATGGAATAATTAGATAGACAATCTAAATGCTGCTCAAATTGTTGAACTTCTTGAAGCATGTGATGAATTAAACATTGATGAATTGATTAATGACTTACAAGACCATTTGATCAAAGAACAAAAAGAATGGGTTCAACAGAATTTAATTTATGCTCATACAATCTCATCACAACATCAATCGTTCAATTTGCTTCAAGATTATTGTAGTGAAATAATTAGTAAAAATCCTGAATTGTTTTTTAAATCCAATGACATCACAATGATTGAAAAGTCTATGCTTATTACTATGTTAGAAAGAGATGACTTAGAATTAAAAGAAATCGATATTTGGGATATTGTCATTCAATGGGGAAAAAATCAAAATGAAAAATTAAATAAAGAAGTTTCAGAATGGATGAAGGAGGATTTTATCATGCTAAAAAATGAATTAGATGACATTATTCTGTTAATAAGATTTTACAAAATTTCCTCTATTGACTTTTATGATAAAATCAAATCTTATAAAAAAATATTTAATAAAGAAATATATGAAGAACTTCTTCAATACCAGGTTACTGGTAGATGCCAACCAAGATTTATACTTCAAAAAGGTCCAAGATCAAAAACAGCAATAAGAACAGGACAATTATTAAATTCACAAACCAAATACTTAATTTCAAGTTGGATTGATTGCAAAAACAATCTATATAATGAAGATAACACCCCTTACAAATTTGAATTAATTTTTCAGGGCAGTCAAGATGGATTCACTAGATCTGCATTTGAAGATAAATGTTACAACATTAAAGAAACTGCAACAATTTTAAAAATAAAAAAAACAGGTGAATTGATAGGTGGATATAATCCTGTCGGTTGGAATAAAGAGGAAAAATCTTCAAATGATTCATATTATATTGAATCAGACAAAAGCTTTATTTTCAAAATTGGACAAAGTGACACAATATTAAGTAGAGTCCAAAACTCTCAAGAAGCATTTTATCACTACAGTGATGAAATGGCTGAATCAATTTTAAGTTTTGGTGATTTGTTTGTGGGTTATATTACAGAAAGTCATTACTATCATTATTTTTTTAATAATCGTTCTGTTTATATAAATAATTTGAACATTAGAGGTAGTGGTTTGTTGGATGAATTTGAAATTTACAAAATAATAAGGAAAAATTAATATTTTTTATTTTTTAAATAAATCTGTCTTCAAGAAAAAATTTTTTTAACTATAATTACATTTTTAGAATTTATCCAATTAATTCTAAAGTATAGTTGTTTGCCATAATTGCCTCTCTTAATAGATGATTGTCACTGTATCTGTAATGCCATAATTCTGCCATAGTTACCATAATTAATTTTGATAGTTGCCAAAATAATTTCCATAATTATTTGAATTTTTTAAATCAATAGCCATAATTCTGGGTGGTTTTTTTATTTAGATAATATAGAGAATAATGTTGCCATAATATATGGAAAATGCAAAAAAATTATGGCAAACAACTATGTTCCAAAGTAAAAATTAACTCTTCTAATTTTTCTTTTTTCTTGGTAGATTTCATAATTAATCTTTTTTTCCTTAGATAAGTTTCTAGTGTTTGAGTATCATTTATTTTGAAAATGTAAGGAGCAATTTTTTCACCTTGTTCCTTTTTTAGAATACTTCTGATAGTACTATAATTCTTGGGTTCCATAGTAGACCTGATGTAAATGAGTTTCATGTTATTATTTTTGTATAGGGATAGTTCTAAAGATAACAAATGGGATATTACAAAACTGTTAATAATTATAATCACATTATGAAATGACTAAATTTTGATCCCTGAAATCCTTAGTACCAATGTTCACTTTGTCTGGTTTTGTTGCAAGCATGTCCCATATATAAATAATATGCAAACTCAATTGAATTTGATCAGCAAAATTAACCAATCAGACAAACTTCTGCCTATGACACAAACTTTTTGTCCAAGTGTACGTGTAACATTAAAAAATCCGCAGCGATTAATTTTTTAATATTAATATAAAAAAAATGAGTAAAAAAAAAATTTGATAATAAAATAATAATATTAATAAACAAATGTCATCCAGTAAAGTTTTCATTATTAATGCATTAGAAAATATTGGCTCGAGCAAAGAAGGAAAAAGGAATAAAAAGTTAAAAGAGAGTATTAATAAGGCTTTGGGTAATTAAAAGTTCGAGATCGCGTAAAAAATTTATCGCACTTTTATTAAAAGATTTTAACATTTTGCTTTTCAAAAATATTCAAATTTTGTTATTATAATAATTTATCAAGAAACAATAAAAAATGAAGAATCAGATAAGAAAGGGTATGTATATATATTATTTAATATAACAATTATTATAATTATAATTATAATTATAATCATTGACTTTAATGTATTGTTTTAGTGATGCAGTAATAATATTTGAACCACTTCAAATTGCTTGTCAGACAAGAGTAATAAATATTATGATAATAGCTTTAGATTGTATAGGAAAACTTATTTCATACAATTATTTAATTGAATCAAATAATGAAGAATCACCAATTGAAAATGGCGAAGAAGATAATAATAATAGTATTAATAATAGCAATCATCCTAATTCTAGCAACAACAACAACAGTAACAGCAGCAGTAGTAATAGTGATAATGGGCAAGTCAAAGAAAAACAAAATCTTATTGATCTTGTAATAGACACAATATGTGATTGTTTCGTTGGTGAAAATACAGATGATAAAGTTCAATTGCAAATAATCAAGGTTCTTATAATTATTATTCTTAATTAATCAATTAATCAATTAATCAATTAATCAATTTAATCACATTATTAAATAATAAATACTTATTTATCAATTTATTTTTCTTAAAATAATAATAATAAGGCTTTACTTGCTGCTGTCTCCTCAATAGACATCCCAGTTCATCATTCATCACTTCTTAAATCAATTCGTACATCTTACAATATTTTTCTGCTTTCAAAAAATCCTACTAATCAAACGGTAGCACAAGGTACTTTAACCCAAATGGTTAATCAAGTTTTTGGTCGTATAAAAATTGATAAATATGAAATAAATAATAACAATCAAATTAATAACAATAACGGTAGTTTTAGTAGTAATGATCATGGTAATAATAATAATAGCAGCAGTAGTAATAATAGTAGTAAGGGGGATTTGTCATTTTCAGAAAATAAAAAAAATCGTTCATCATCATCGTCTTATAGTGTAAACTCCAAATATAGGTCAAGTAATCCAGAATTAAATATTAAAATAAATATGGATGATGATGATGGTGATGATGACGACGACGAAGATTATGATGAAGGACATGTAAAATTGGAACAGATAGAGCATTCGCAAATAACAGAAAATGGTTCTTCTATCAGAGATGCTAATAACCTTGCAAACGATGGTGATGATGATGATGTTAATAATAATAATAATAATAATAATATTAGTGTTAATAAAAATGATCCAAGAGATGAAATACAAAAGGTCATTACAAGCACTACCGAAATAATATCAACAACATCATCGTTATCAACACCAACTGCAGTAGAATTTGATAATGTAGTAGGAGATACTGAATCAGAGATTGGCCAATGGAAAAATGCTCATAATTCTGTCGATGATCTTGTTAGGGTAGTCCAAGAAGAAATAACCGATGATCCTTCCTCAAACATCACTGATACCTCCGCTACTGCCATCATTAATATCAATGATAATGATAATGATGCTACTGATACCTTAGAAAAGAATTTAACATCGTATGTATCTATTTATCTATTGATTGTATGACTACTAATAAATATTTGTTTCATATATATATTGTTCCCAATAATCATTTTGTTATTACATTAATTAAAATTTCCAAAATGAATAATTTTTAAAAAAAGAAAATCTTCACAAGAAGAATCCCGAATTTCTCAAGTTGCTTATTATAATAACGATAATGATGACAACAATATTGATACCAATAATAACAACAACGATAACCACAATGTTAATAGTAACAGCAACAGTAATAACAATATTCAAGAGGATTTGTTCGTTAAAGATGCATTTCTAGTATTCCGTGCACTTTGCAAATTATCAATGAAACCAGTTCCGCCAGAATCATCAGTAGATCTAAAGTCACATTCTATGAGATCAAAGCTATTGTCATTGCACTTAATTCTAACAATACTAAGTTCGCACATACAAATCTTTACTTCATCAAATGTTCATATTATTTCTACATCTACACATGAAAGTACTATATTCATTCAAGCTGTTAAACAATATTTATGTCTAAGTCTCAGTAGAAATGCTGTTAGTTCTGTACCTCAGGTTTTTGAAATAAGCCTTGAAATATTTTGGAAATGTATAAGTAAATTAAGGAATTATTTAAAGGTATGTAAATGTCTATCTATACGTTGACATACATACATATATATATCTGATATATGTTTTAAGTAAATATCAATACATATTATTTAATTGTCTCTTTTTTTTCTTTTCTTTTTTTTTTTTGTAAATTATAAATCAATTTTTAATTAATATTTATTATTTACATACATAAATATATGCCTACATAAATACATTCACATAAATAGAAAGAGATCGAAGTGTTTTTTAATGAGATTTTTCTACCAATTATAGAAATGAGAAACTCATCTATAAAACAAAAATATGCTTTAATGAATATTCTTTCTAGAATATGCTCTGATCCACAAACACTTGTGGAAATCTATTTAAATTATGATTGCGATCGTGAGGCTGTTCACAATATATATGAACGGTAATGTAAAAAATAAAATAAAATAAATCTCACTTGCGCAAAATTTTAAATTAATTAATAAATAATCATATAGAATTTTAAATATCATATCAAAAATTACAACAACATACACTACCACTACATCTTCGAACAACAACATACCTGATTCTAACAAAGACCGAGATGTCAATTCATCAACACCAGATTCTGTTTCAACATCTAATAACATTTTCAACATTCCTCCTTCACTTACCACAAATTCAATTTCAAACACGACATCTTCATCGCCAAACAATTCAAATAAACCGGCAGAACTCGCATTAAAAAATCAAGGTCTAGAATGTCTTGTATCAGTTTTACGATCACTAGTTGCCTGGTGTAGCAACAAATCAACTAATGATAGTGCCGATGATGAAGAAATACCAAGACAAAGCGAAGACACCATTCAAGAACCACCATCAACTCCAACCTCGCTAACTTTCAACAATAAATCGTCTCCAACTTCTTCAATGATGTCTGTATCCAATTCATCAAATACTTTTTCAGGTGATAGCAAGATAAACTCATCAAAAGCCATGGATGATCCAGAACAATTTGAAAATTTAAAACATCGTAAGCAAGTACTTCAAGATGGTATTAAAAAATTTAATTATAAACCAAAAAGGGTAAGTAATTTTATTATTTACTATTATTTGTCTATTTATTATTAATTAATTAATATTTTTTTTTAATAATTTTATTATATATTAGGGTATTCAATCGCTAAGATCTGCAGGATTTATACTAAGTGATGAACCAGTTGTTGTTGCAAAATTTTTATTGAACACAGAAGGTTTTAACAAGTCAATGATTGGTGAATATTTGGGCGAAGGGTAAAATTTTCAATAATAATAATAATAATAGTTAATAAATACCATAATGTTAATGATGATGATTCTTATCAAATTTATTTAATATTAATTAATTATACAGTGATGAGGAAAATATTGCAATAATGCACGCATTTGTCGATTTAATGAATTTTAAAAAAATGAAATTTGTTGATGCTCTTCGACAATTCTTACAATCGTTTAGATTACCAGGCGAAGCTCAAAAAATTGATCGATTTATGTTAAAATTTGCAGAACGATATGTTGATGGCAATCCTGAACAATTTGCAAACGCAGGTAATGTATTCACGAAATAGTAATAATATCATTATTACTCAAAATAAACTAACAATTTTTATTAAATTCTTGCGATTTACATATATTCATTGGATTTAATAGATACAGCATATGTTCTTGCATATTCTGTTATTATGTTAAATACTGATCTTCATAATCCTCAAATAAAGCGTCGTATGACTAAAATTGAATTTATTAAAAATAATCGTGGAATCGATGATAATTCAGATTTGCCTGATGAATTTCTTAATTCAATATATGATGAAATTTCAAATAATGAAATAAAAATGAAAGACGAGCAAGATGCCGCATTAATGCAACAAACTTCACCGACGCCTTCTAGTGGTATTGGAATCGCAAGTATAGGCAACGCAATTGTAAATGTTGGTAGAGACTATAAAAAAGAAGCGTACAATGCTGCATCACAAGAAATGGCAAATAAAACTGAGGTTTGTCAGAGTCATTTATTATATATATACACACATAATCTTATTTTATTTCAATAATAATAAACGCACACATATATATTATCACTTTTATTTGCAAATAGCAATTATTTAAATCTATGCTTCGTGCTCAAAGACGCGGAATTTACACAGCTAATACCACATTTTACAGCGCGTCACATTTTGAACATGTGAAACCAATGTTTGAGGTTGCGTGGATGCCAGTTCTTGCAGGTTTATCAGGCCCACTTCAAAACACAGAGGATGTGGAAATATCGAATCTTGCGTTGGAAGGATTTAAACTTGCAATTCGTATAGTTTGTCTCTTTGATATGGAACTTGAAAGAAATGCATTCGTAACTACTTTAGCAAAATTTACTTTTTTGAACAATTTGGGTGAAATGAAATCAAAGAATGTTGATGCAATAAAAACTTTACTTGAGGTATCATTAGCTGAAGGAAATTATTTGAAAGGCTCTTGGAGAGATGTGTTGACATGTGTTAGTCAATTAGAAAGATTTCAATTGATCAGTACTGGCGTGGATCAAACTACTGTTCCTGATTTGTTTAATGCTAGGAAGCAACCACGGTAAACTTTACATATGAATTTTTTAAGATTTTTTTGCTGTTGAGCAGTTTTCTCTACCCTATATACATTTTTTGTAATATAAAAATTTTGTTTATTTAATAGAGTTTCTTTAGAAAGTACTCTTAATCGTTCTAACTCATCAAAAAAATCATTATCCATAAGGAATTCTACACAGGTTAATTCCATGAGATTTTAGTAACTAAAAAATTTTTTTAATATATACATCTATCCATATATCTTTATACACGTTTATTAATTTATTTAGATCATGTATGCTGAAGATGTTGCATTAGAAAGTAGATCATCTCAAGTAGTAGTTGCTGTTGATAGAATATTTAGTAATACTACAAAACTTTCTGGGGTAATTTTTGTTCATTTAATATGACAATTATCATAATAGTCATTAATATTATTCTTATATTTATTATTAGACTGCTATCGTAGATTTTGTTAGCTCATTGAGTAGTGTGTCTTGGGAAGAAATCCAATCGTCGTCGATGGCAGAACACCCACGTATATTCAGTTTACAAAAGATTGTGGAAATTTCCTATTATAATATGGGTCGTATTAGAATGGAATGGTCAAATGTTTGGGCCATTCTTGGTGAACATTTTAATCAAGTAATTCATAAATTCAAATATTAAATTACATGCAATATTAATATATCCAATAATCCTTATTATTTATTATAAAGAACATCATTTGTTTATTTAAATAATGTTTATATAGGTTGGATGTCACCCTAATATTAATATTGGATTTTTTGCTGTTGACTCATTACGACAACTTGCAATGCAATTTTTACATAAAGATGAACTACCACATTTCAAATTTCAAAAAGATTTCTTAAGACCTTTTGGTTATATTTTAGCAAACAATTCAAATATTTCAATAAAAGATATGGTAGTGCTATTATTGCTTTGTCGTTTTCTCTTCATTCATCTCCTTATAAGAAACAGTGATAATAAAAATTAATTCTCATTTTTTTTATAAAGATATTAAGATGCATTCAACAAATGATCCAGGCAAGATCTCATAATATCAAATCTGGTTGGAAATCTATATTTGGAGTTCTTACAGCTGCTGCAAAAGAACCTCACGGTAATTAATTTTATTAAACTTATCATCTTATTCTTCTGTCTGTTTGCTATAAAGAAGATCTTCACTTAGAAATATCATTATCAAGCTGTAATACAATAACACAATAAATTTCCTTCCTCATTCAAAAAATATATATTAATTAGAGAGTATCGTGGTTATGGCTTTTGATCTGACTAGATTGGTAATCAAAGACCATTTCGATAAAATTGTATCAAACAGTACATATCCTGATCTTATGGTTTGCCTTAGTGAATTTTGTAAGAATAAACGATTTCAAAAGACAAGGTAATTTTTTTAATACTTAAACACAAGAAAAAAATTACTTATATTTCTATATATTATATATAACATCTAAATGTTTAACCGATCAATATTAATTTGTTATGTATTAAATCTTTATAACAAAAGTCTTCAAGCAAACGAACTCATATGTCAATCAATACCTAAAATGATTGAGGATCCACATTACCAATTAAATGGTCAAGCTAGTGTTAAATCAATTACCAATGATGATCCATTATTTAAATTTTGGTATCCTTTATTGTTTGGATTTCATGACATCATAATGAATGGGGAAGATTTAGAAGTTAGAACAAGGTGTTTGTTTTGCTTTGTTATGTTTTATAGGATGAAAGATAAAATGGTGTTACTTGATATATTTATATTGATTTTTTGTTAATAGAGCCCTAAATTCAATGTTTGATACTCTTAAGAAATATGGTTCAACGTTTTCTTTAGAATTTTGGGATGTCATATGTCGACAAATCCTTTTTCCAATTTTTGGAATTCTGAAGTCAAAATCGGATATTACAAAGTTAACAAATCATGAAGACACAAGTGTATGGCTGTCCACAACAATGGTACAAGCACTTCGTAATATGATTGATTTATTTACATTTTATTTTGATATCCTTGCAATCATGATGGATGGAATCTTGGATTTGTTAAGCTCTTGTATAACCCAAGGTGAATAATTAAAATTTTTTTTAATTTTATGAAAAAACTCTTAATTTTTATTATTATATGTATGTTAAATTTTTTAATATATATTATTATTTTTTAATTGGGAAAAAGATAATGACACATTAGCACGCATTGGCAGTTCATGCTTACAACAATTAATAGAGGCTAATGTGAAAAAATTGCAACTGGATCACTGGGAAAAAATTAGCATAATGTTTGTTAACTTGTTTGAGAATACTACAACATATAAATTGCTTGATGAGGATCATTATTTCATCAAGGCAGCTAATAAAATTTCAGAGAAAACTAATGGTGATATTAATTTATATCCAGGTAAATTGTTTTTATAAAAAAAAAAATTATTATTATTATTGACATTATGAAGATATTATTTATTTGATTATTTTCATAATCGAAAACTGTATAGAAGATAATAAGGCTGGTTTCAATGTGTTTCCTTCCGAAGTTGATTTGCATACAAAATCAATGATCGAACATAATTACAATGATGATGATGAGGAGAGTGATGATTATGAAAATTTTTCTAATATAACGAGTTCAACTGTACCAAGGACTCAAGAATTTAATGGAATCATTGTAAATTGTTTATTGCAAATACTTCTTATCGATACTATTGATGAACTATTGAACAACGTAATTGTGTATGAATCAATGCCAGCAATTCACCTATTGATAATTTGTGAATGTTTAGAAAAATCATATTTATTTGCACAAAAATTTAATGATAATAGAGATTTAAGGGTTGCTCTATGGAAAATAGGTAAGCATTCTAGTTGTTAATGATAATGAAACTAAAAAAACCTTTTTTTAATCCAATTATCTCTATTTTATAGGGTTCACAAAACAGTTACCAAATTTATTGAGACAAGAAACAAGCAGTGCTTCTACATATTTTAAGCTATTAGTAAAAATGTATTTTGATATATCAAAAGATCGTCAAGAAAAAAGAACAGAAGTTCAAGAAAAATTAATATTGTTAGTATATACTATTTGTTCATCTTTTACAAATTAATAATAATAATAATATAATATTTTTTTAATTAGATTTTGTGTACAAGTATTTGAACATTATAATTCATTTAATCCTGAATCACAAAAAAGAAACATCAATGCTTGGACACCAATAATAACTGAAATTTTAAATGTTTTTAATAATCTAAAAGACAATGATGTGAGTATATATTTTTGATTTTAATTTTTCCATTTTAATAATAACTTTTACTAAATACTAAAACTTTCTTGTTACAGTTTCTAAAATTTGCACCAGTAATTTATATTGAGGCAATTAATTTACTATCAAATAATCTAAAAATAATGGATTTACGATTATCATTACGACATTTCCTTATAAGATCTGGAATAATGTATAATATAATCAAACAGGATAAGAATCACAAATTATAAATCAATAACAAATAATAATGATAACAGATAATGATAATAACAAATAATAATAATTTGTAGATTTAATTTATTTATTTTTTGTTTTTATGTATTTGTTGTATTTTTATTTATATAACTAGGATTCAATGTGAAAAATGACTTTAAAAATAAAATTATATTCATCAATATAAAACCTTTTCATTTGTTTATTCAGCTATTTATTTCAATCATAATTTGCCTCCCCATTAAAATAGTTTCTTAAACTTTATCTAAGTTAAAATTACATCAGTTAAGTTTGGATGGAAAGTATGTGTTCATTTTGTTATAAAAAACCTTGTCAATCTTGGCCAAAGAAAAACAAATAAGGAAATATCTTGCATAAAAAACATCAACCATTCTTTATATATATGTATATTACCTTTAGTTTTACAAATATATTCAAAGTTTTAATTGAATTTAATTGGATAGAATTAAGAGTGGGTTATTATTTTTTGGTATATATTTATATAATAACACTACTAAAATTTGGACTGGTCGGTCCGGACCTGCGGACTTTTCCATCCCTAGTTGTGTGACCTATATTATTAATAATGAGTAAAAAGTAACGATTTACAGTTGTACAATTCATTAAATCTAAAATAATATATTCAAATCAGTTCAAATTGAATTGAATTGAATCAAAGTACAATTCGATTTGATTCAAATTCAATTTGAATGAAATGAATCAAAAATTAAGTGATTTGATTCGATTTGAATTTGAATCAAAAATTAAGTGATTTGATTCAATTCGAATTTGAATCAGTTCAAATTGGTTCAAATTTCATTGATTCATTCAGAGCCTTAATCTGATTTAACCTTCTAACTATGAAATAATACTTTCCTGGTATAATTTTTGGATTGATCCAAAGGTCTTAGGAAACTTTGGGGAAAAAAGATATATAGGGGGATAGATTATATCATATATTGATTTATGCCTTGGAATTTTATGATTTTATTAATTTTGATGTTTTTAGATGACTTGGAATAGTATTTGTATATTTTTGGTCTTAAGGCTGGTATTATTTTGATCTTAAGAGATATTATATATTTAGGACCATTTTTTAGTATTGGATTTAACTTTTTTTTGCATTTTGGAGCCAATGCAGTGGCGATACCTTGATGAGAGAAAATCAAATATTTCATCTGCTCATCCTATGATGACACCATTAATGAATTCTTTAAATTGACTATATCATAATCTTGTATTTTTTGCTGTATTTTGTGGTTTTACTACATTAACATATTTGATGACACTACATGTTCTGCTCCACGTTTTAATTTCAACAAGACATTTATATAAAATAATAAAGATACATACACATCAAGACATTTATAAAATAATAAAAAGCAAATACGCAAAAATAAAAAATAGTGACCTCTTGCCATCAATAAACAGTACTTTGTCTTCTTTAAGAGAACCAATCTTTGTACAACCCATACGCGCATAATAAAAGTTTGTGTGCACACGCGTTTGTCGATCAGACAGATAACAATACAGTCAGGTATTTTACCCAATATGGAAATCGATTTTGGGAAAATTCGAACCCCCCTCGTCGATCAATTCATATGTGTTGCAAATGAGTTTACGTGATGCTTCCACAATATGTAAACAAAAAAATTTTTTAAAAAAATCCAAATTATAATAATCGAAATAAATACTATTCAATTTTCTCTTTCATAATCACAATAATCACTAATAATCAGTCAAATTGCTCAAAGTATGTTGTTTTTAAAATCAAAGAAAGTTATGCACTAGGAATTTGTTTTTTTAAAAATATTATTTAATTTTTTTTGGAAAAACACAAAAACCAACTGTTAACACCTTATGCTGTTTATTTACCACACTTACTTAACAATATTTTAAAGGCTGGGTCACTGAGTCCAAGATTTCAAAAAATAACTGAGTTAAAAAAGGGGAATTTCGTTAAAAGCCTTGTAACTAGAGGTTGGAACCGGTTTGGGTACAATCGAATTAAAACCGGTTCCTATTTTTCATATTCGATAAACCAGATATAATAAAACCGGTTTTTATTATTAAACTTTGTGTAACAAGGTTGGGTGAAGAAAATATTTTGGAGTGTAAAAAGTATTTCGCCAAATGGGGCACATATGATGAAACATGACGAAAGTGACGAAATGTGAAAAGGGTAAAGTCAAAAGTCAAATTATGATAAAGATGACAAAAATATAAAAATCAATTTTATTTAGATTTAATTAAAAACAAAAATTTAATTTTAAACATTTTTTTTAGATCACAAATCATGTTTCTTAGTTGGATACTTAATTTTGTATGCAAAGTTTAGTAGGAATTGCTGCTTCACATCTATTGCTGGTTTCAAAATCTGTAGAATCATCTGATGATTCTGATTGTTGAATTTATTAAATATTATTCGCTAAAAAAAAAAATAAAAATAATGACAAATATAAAATAAAAGAAAATTAATTATACACGGGATTCATTGTCAGAGATAGGTTTATTATCATTATGAAAATATAAAATTCGAAGACAAGGACAAAGACAAGGACAAGATTAAGATTAAGGTTGTTTATTATGAATTAACTATTGATTTTCTATTTTTTTTAGGTAAGAAAATTACAACATTATCTATACATGTTAAAGGTTTAATCATCTAGTTCCTCAATTTATAAAAACCCTTGATTTGATCTAATTAAAGTATCCCTTAAAATAAACAACCATTTCTTTTGAAAATAATTAAAGAAATGTTACTTTCTTGGTAATTCCTGTGAGTTAATTATTTTATTGATTTAATTTCCGTGTTGATTTTCTCCATCTTTTCGTGCAACTTTTCCAAATTCCCGTGGTCCTTAAATCACTATTTTCGCAATATGTAAATGTGAATGTGCATAAAACATTCACTGTTACCAAGTTGTAAAGAATCGCTTTTCGAAACAAATTGAACACTCTTACAAACAGACAAGTTGTCTTTTATTATTTTAAAAATACTATTGTACAAATAATTTTATGTCTGAATGTTTCTAACTTTTGCTTTCATTTGATATATTCCCACAAAATTAAACCGGTTGCCCGACTAAAACCGGTTCTGATTTTGAAAAGGTGATTAAAACCGGTTCCTGAAAATAAAACCGGTTCCAACCTCTATTTATTATTAATATTTTTATTTCAAAAAAACGAAAAGATCTGCACAGATCTTTTCATGACGTTAATAATTACAGGGTATTATCCCCGGCTGTATTTAGCCAATCTATAGTTTTTCATAACGTCGATCATTACAGTATTTAGTATTTCCATATCGAGTAAAATACTGCAATAACTTTCTTTTTTTTTAAAAAAAATCATAAAGGTTAATCATAACATATATATAATCCAGTCAATACAAATGAGTAAGTAATAATAATAACAGTAGTTGAGTACAATAAACTTTTATGTTAATTTAAAAAATGATATTTTTTTTCCATCAATATAAGTGGAAGACTCAAACCTTGATACAGATGGGGATAAATATTTATGTTATTTTTTAGAAACTACACCTAAAAAATGGTCTTGGGTTGGGTTTCTCAAGTACCTTGATAATAATTCCCTTTCGAAAGGAGAAAATTCTGATAATGGAATGTACTGCATCTATTTGAGACGATTGTCAAGTAATGCAAATTTATCTAAACTTATTCAAGACACTGCTGCAAAAAAAAATTCAGATGTTCAAATTAAAGTTAAGTTTGTTTCAAATTAATTGAATTTTTAATCCTGCGATATGATTATGCTTGGACCAGATAAATATACCCAAAACTTTATGATGGGTATATATAGATCAGGAAAACTGATCTGGACTTATTATTATGTGTTGACACATTGGGTTTTAGGGTATCATATACCGAACTTTTATGAGATATGCTTCTTGTGAGAGAGTTTAACTAGGTGTTATATACTGAATTTTCATGAGGGAGGACATCTGTGAGATGTTTATTCTTGCAGACGCTCCTTGTGAGAAAGTTAAGCTAGGTGGGCATACCAAACCCCCAGGTCCATTATAAACAGTGTTGTATGGAAACAGATGACCCGGGAAGAAGTAGTCCCTTTTCATGAGCTGGTGCTTTTTGAATCTCGGGCAATGTTCATGTGTTCAAAAAGATTAGACAGATGCAACACTGAATATTATGATTTAAATGCAAATAATTTCTTCAAATTTATTCATTTATTGAGCGTGTTCATTTATCTCACATTATTTTTTTTTAAAAAAAGAAACAACGTCAAAATGCTCAAAAATATTGGAAAGAAAGACTTGGAAAAGAAAATAAATGTGATGTAATAGAAATATTTGAATGCGACATGTTTGAATAACAAATTGATGGATTTTCATCAACATCTAGGGACACAATAAAGAAGTTTGAAGATGTTATTCGTGAAAGTAGAATGGGAAAATTTTATAAACACAAAGAGTAATGGCACTTTATTCCTCATCTTTACTCAAATTTTCAATATTAACTTTTTTAACCCATAGTCTCTATAAACGGCGTATATTGTTTTTGAATGGTAATGAGCTTGACTTTGTTACTCAAGAAATTATTGAAAATGAAAAAAGGATAGGGATTCCAGCTCTTCCATCCCGAATAAAAAATTTAATACATAATCTAAATGCATTAAATGAATATGGTTCTTGGAAAGATTTGGAAAACTTCTGATGTATGAATATTTTGACTTTGTAAAGATGTTATTCCCAGACCAATCTGAAAAGGAGAAGAAATTTATCGAAGGACTTTTTCATATTATGTTACATTTGTAACTATTTTTAATATAATTCGATTTTGTGATTTTGTGAAAAAGTTTATATATCTGTGAACAATAACCACAATATTCAATATTTTTAACAGTGCGTCATTATTTTCAAAAAACGCATTAATATTGGACACTGAGCTGGATGTCGGTGTTACTTACATTTACAAACCGTTAGACATAATAAGAAATTGGGCAGATGTGAATATGTATGTAGTAGGATTTTTTTTTGCTTTGTTTTTTAAATTTCACATTTTTTTTTTTTGTAATAATAAGGGGTGAAAGGAATTCAAGGGCTGTTCAACACCGCAGGGAAATTTGTTCAAATGAAGATGAATCAAGAATGATGATGGACGTTGGCACAACAATAGATGGGTGGGAAATCTTTGCTCATGAAAACTGTTTTGTTCAGCCATCAACAAGTAAGAAAGTGTATAAAGACAGACATAAAACTGCGATCTATAATCGTGATGAATTATTTGTTTACTGGAAACATGCACACCAGCAAATCCCATTTCAATTTGAATAGCTCACTAAAGACTAGTGCTGTAAATTGTGATGATGGTAGTAATTGTATTTACGGCATATAAAAAGTGGTTGCAATTACCTTTGTGACCACTTTTGCAACCATACTTTTTCCTTTTTTGGATTACAGCACTAGTCTTTATAGCTCACTAATTGTCTCTCAAAGGTTCAGAGTTGGGGTCTTGTATCTTTGGGTGATAATGAAGGACATAAAGGACTGCACTGGGAGCTTTTTACTATGCGACAGCCACACCCCAGAGTTTTTTATTGGACTCAAGTTTTGAATACGCCATTACCATCACAAAATTCTAAAAAGAGTTTTCTAACATTTACACTGCCTTTGGAAACTGTTTTTACCTTAGCAGTAAGTACAATTGACCAAATTTATAAATGATTGACTTGTATTGATGAAAGTATTTTTATATATATAGCTTGGGTTAGAAGAGACATCAGAAAATATTTGTAAAGTGAATCAAACCATCGTGGAAATACGTTTTGGTGATGCCTTTTCTTTCTCCAAGTCCAAATACAAAAGAATATGTTTTTGTAATGAGATATGCAGCTGAAGGAGATTTTAAAAAATATTTAAAATCAAATTATACAGGATGGAATGATAAAATTGAAAAACTTTATAATATTATCTCAGGTTTAAACACACTTCATCAAGAAAAACTTATACATAATGATCTTCACAGTGGTAATATTTTATATTTTGAATATTTATCTGAGACAATGATTGCAGATTTAGGGTTATCAAGCCCAGTTGATCAAGAAACATCAAGCAAAAATGATATATTTGGAGTACTGCCATATATTGCACCAGAGGTATTAAATAAAAAACCTTGTACACAAAAATCTGACATCTATAGTTTTGGGATTTTAATGTCAGAAACATCAACACATCAACAGCCATTCAAAGATCAACCACATGATATAGATCTTGCTTTCAAGATCTGTGGTGGCTTAAGGCCTAGTTTTTCAGATAATACTCCAGAATGTTATATTAAGTTAGCATACAAATGCACAGATGCTGATCCTGAAAAAAGACCAACAGCAGATGAAATTTTAAAAATTATTACTTTTTGGAAAGATGCAATTGATATTTATAAATCTATTATTCTAGTTATTCTGAAGAACAGCTTGATGAATTAGAAGAAGTAAAAAAAATATTTTGGGAAGCAGATAAAAAACCTTTTAATCCTTCAACAATTATGGCACATGTTCATCCAAATGCTGTTTATACAAGTAGATTATTGAATTTTACAAATCTTCCTCAACCTTTAAATTCCAACAAAGTTACAATTATTAGTAATAATAATGGTAATTATCTAATTTATTGTTATATATTTAATCTTATTATTTATTATTAATGATATTTTAAATAAACATTATAGAATCTAAACAAATTGAATTAACTATGTCAGAATCTAAACAAATTGAATTAACTATACCAGAATAAATTTTATTTATCTGATTATTGAAATTTTCACATTAGTTTTTTTATTATTATCAAATAAATTTTTTTAATGATTATTTATCTATTTTAATTAAAGCAAACCTTCCTTGTGTCACAGATTAAATTTGGGAGAGTGTATTTTTAATTGGTGATAACAATTATTTTTGTTTTGTGTGGATCAGAATGAATAGGTTATCAATGAATTGATTTTGGATTAGCGAATAATTTTGTTTAAAGAAGATAAAAGTTTTAAATAAAATAAAATATTTATTATTTTATTTATTGAGTTTTTCTTAGTCGAAACTAATTGTTAACTTGTTAGAAAGCTACTTTACAAGTACATTGAATTCAAGCTCCTTATATACAATTCAATTAATTAGTAATTCTAATATTTCAAAATTGAAATTTCTGTTCAATATTGAAAAGTTATTTCAACATTGTAATAATATTTCAAAATTGTAACAATATTTCAAAATTGTGCCGATATTTCAAAATTGAAATGATATTTCAAAATTGCGCTAATATTTCAAAATTGAAATATTGGAAAGGTGATTCTTCCTTAATAAAGTTAAATAAATTACGACGTTATACAAATAATTAATAGAAATAAAAATAAAATAAAAATAAAACATATTACAAAAATAGATGTAATACAGATAAAATAATTATAAAAATAGAAATAAATAAAATAAAATAATAATAAAAATTAAGAATTTCGGGATTAGTTAAATTCGGCCAAAAGAGCATCCGGTAACACAAGTAAGATTCATGGATTATTATACAGTCAAGTATTTTACCAAATTTGGAAATCGAATCTAGAAAAATTGGAACTCCCTTGTTGATCAATTCATATCAGTCAGACAGGATTTCACACTTACTGATTTTACTACGGTGCAGATCATCTATAATCATTAATTGCTTATAGTAACAATTGGTCAACTTCAAAATACTAAAACAAAA
>CAUDNR010000519.1:1805-17191 GCA_958430865.1 Entrophospora sp. SA101
GCGTGGGTAACGATTTCGTAACCTCGTCCACATACCCATCCTGAAGGGAACCCAAGTCATCTTAAAATGTTGTGATTTTCCACACTCCAAATACGCATTCTCCCAATATTAAAAAAAAATTTATTTTATGATTATATACGTATAAAATCCAGATTGGTGACACAATAAAACGGTAACTGGTAAAATAGTCCGTATTTAGTAAAGTATTAGTATCAGCATTTAAAGATTGGCAACATTTCCGATCATTTGACTTACTAAAAAAAGAAAATATATTAAAAGTTTTTTTACTTTAACATTAATATTATATTGTACGTGTTCAAAAAAAAATGTTTATTTTACATTTAAGGAAATTAAGGAAATTGTATATTAATGTGATATTTCGATCAATATTAAAAAATTAGCATTGTGCCCTTTTTTATCTTTAGATTTTCAAAAAGACTTTTTGACAATAAAGAAACAATTATTATTCTGAATTATCTTGATTTTTTAGTGGTGACTAAGTATCTTTACGTTTTCAAAAAAGATATGTTGGCTTTTTTTTTTTTTTTTGATGAAGAAATCAATTCTGTAGCAATCAAAGTATCTTTACATTTTCGAAAAGGACATGTTGGCTTTTTTTTTTGACAATAGAGAAGAAATCAATTTTGTTTTTTTATATATATAGTAACAACCAAGTATTTTTTACATTCTCAAAAAAGACATGTTTGGCTTTTTTTTTGACAATAAAAATCAATTCTTAGTAACCTTTACATTCTCAAAAAAGACATGTTGACTTTTTTTTTTGACAATAAAGAAATTATCCTGTTTGTTTTTTTTGTGGTGATTATGTATCTTTAGATTTTCAAAAAAAGACTTTTTGACAATAGATAAATAAATTATCTTTCTTAAAACGAAATTCATGAGAAATTAATATATTTAGTTAAACTGTTTAATATTTTATTTTTTTTTATTAAAAATTATAAATATTGCCTTTGTTACACATTATAATGTGATGATATTCAAAACACTCGTATACCATGCATTAAAAAACACCAAATTCTGCGTAATTTCCGTTATAATATCTATGCATCCTGTAGTAATTCTGCGGTTTTGCGATTTTTTTTTCAAAAAAAAAACGAATCTATAATTAAAGGATTTGGATCAAAAAGAATAGTCACGCGATCATTAAATTAGTTATTATCATTATTATTTAATTATTGTTATTTAAAAATTGTTACAAAATAGAATCCTAAATTACTACCATTAAAATAAAGCACATTTAAACTTCACAAAGACTCTTCAGATAAATTCTATCATCTAAAATTTCGTTCTACATTACAAGAAGAAATCGGTAACCATATACAAATGCTATTTGTCTAATGCAACTTTTATATTAAACGTAGATCCACAATAAATTGTCCATTCATTTTTTTTAGATTCAGAAGAAGAAAGTGAGGTATCAAATGTTTGTTGAAATTGACATTGATATACAGATTTGACTTTCATATTCAATCAACAGAGTGGTCACAAAAGTCACAAATTAAAATTCCATTGTTAACATGAAATTCACCAGGATTTTCTTCTACTCTAGTATTGAATGTAATGTACTTCTTCTATTTATCATGTTATATCAAAACAAAACAAATAGCAATTAAAATTTAATTGACAGTCCATTGATCAATGATAGTGATAGAAATTTAATTTGTGAGCCTTTTAACAAAATATAATTTAAATAGCATTTCTTAAAAAAAAAAAAGGGCATTAAAAGAAAATCAAAAATTTGGAAACAAGGGAGCGGAACAAAATTCTCCAAAAAAATATTCATGCAGGTCATGTTGACAAAGGTGATCAATATAATGCCCAAAGTGTGTGTGTATTGAAAATGGCTGAAGAAAATGTAATTAGTCAAGAATCAATTCCAAAAGTAGAGTTGGATTACTTGTTATTCTGCAGCATGCAAACTGAACATCAAAAAATGTTCTTAACAATAATAACAATGAATAATTCATAATAAGTTTTTTTTTGAATAAAATTCTTTATTCATCATTATTCATATTTTCATAAAAATAATTGAGAATTACCATTAAAACTAGCAACATTGTGTTTACATTGTCGCAATTACATTATTATTTCTTTCATTATTTTATATATGTTTTTACATGGAGCCCTTAGTTGCCAAAGTGTAAACTATTTATTCTAGTACTGTAATATAAGAAAAGAGAAAATTTTATATTTTTGAATAAATCAAGTCCCTATTCACAAAATTCTATCACTTTATGGATATATAGAAAGTCAGTACCGTACTGAGCTTTGAAATTTTTTTTCAGACTTTCTATATATATGTCTGGAACACAACTATCTGCGCCACAACGCCAATTTTATGATCCCGTGGTTTTTGAAGATCTTCAAGCAATTTTAATTAAAATACTTGGGAGTGAGAATATTATGCATAAAAAAAATTAATATAATTTTGAATAGTTGGGATGTGAAGCATCCTAGCATGATATAGTTTTTCGTAAATAGACTATTTCGTGGCCAAATGGTGGATTGGCGAGTAACTCCGTAATTTTATCATATAAAACATTTAATAAAGTTGACAAAATGTAAATTTTAAGGCTTTACGTTGTCTATACTTATCAAATTTTCTCAAATTTTAACCATATACAATTCGAGATATTTTAAGAGGGCTTACTTAATGACGTAATCCATGATTCAACGGAGTTTTGAAGGTTTTACTAAGCTTAAAGTTTCATAAAAATCACGGATTTTTTTGTCTAATTTAAAATTTTCATCCTAAATTTATTATTAATGCAAACTCGACGAGACTTTAAGTTTATATGCAAATTAACTTTAATCATGTTTACTTAATGCGCCAGTCCTGGTTTGATTAATAAAATTTTGAACTGCATAAGGCGTAACATTTCCGATTATTAAAATGATCATCAGGTGGTCGGATATTTATGGTACAATGATAATATTTTCGAATATTTGATTTATTAAAATGTCATTAAACAATAATCTTTCGTTATTCGTTTCTGCTCTCAGTGCAATTACTAATACTCAAGTCATTACTTGTAACGATTATTTGAAAAGTTGTGATAATGATGGAGATGAAATTCTATTAAAGCGAGATGATTTGTTTAAAATTTTCTTGCCTAAAATCATGAACTTAGGTAATTCGTCATTATATTTTCTCTTTATAAAATAAATAAATATACATATATACAAAACAAAAAATAATTTTATTATTATTATTGTTATTTTGCACCATGTTTATAAAATATGAAAGAAAAAGAAAAGGACAGTGTTAATATTTTTTCAAATTTAGATATGAGAAAAGATTTATTAGATCCACAATTTAATTTTGATTATGAAGGTATTGAAGACATTAAACAAAATATAGGAGGATTTGAATATAAAAAACCTTATGGATGGAAAAGAATTGGATTAAATGTTTTAGATAAATATGATAATGGTAATAATGAATGGATTGGATTTGATGATAATCGTAGACGTAAACCTAATACTAATGAATGGCCAGTTTCATATCACGGCACAGGCAAATACAATTCAAATTGTATTGCACGAGATGGATATAATTTGTCAAAAGGAACAAGATTTGCATATGGCCATGGAATTTATTCAACACCTGATATCAAAATAGCTGAACGTTTTGCCAAAACATTTGAAATTAGAAATCACAAATATCTAATTGTGATTCAAAACAGAGTTAACCCTAAAACTATGAAGAGAATTAAAATTGGTGCTGGGATTGAATATTGGATTTCTCCTAATGATAAAGATATTAGACCATACGCAATTTGTTATAAAAAAGTTGATTAAAGTTGATTGAATTTATATTCTTTTATTATGTTATTGTTTTTAAATAATTATTATTACTATCATTATTTTATCAATTTTAAATTAAATGTTTTAGAATTGTTAGTATTTCACAAAAAGAATGTACCATAAATATATTTACCCACCTTTTAATAAATCATATTCTGATATTGAGTGTAATCTATTATGTCAATGTTTCTTTTATATATAAATTATGTACAATGAATTAATTCCATTAACAAGTAAACCTTGTTACACTAAATCAGGAAGATCCAAATCCTCCTATGTATAGCTAGTTATCATTGCTGCTGGTGCCATCAGCTAGACATATCCTGCCACAATTGAAATGGCAGTAGAGATCCCTTATAAATGGATCAGGTCTTTCACCATAAGTGTTTGTGTGCAAAAAAAATGTTCCTTATGTTATGGGCAGCATTAACATCTTCAATTCCGATGTGTTAGACAGACCAGAATTTTTTGATGCTTATCAAACCACCCATCAAACAAAGAACACACCGAAGAAGTATGGAAATCACCAACCCTCACCACCTTGCAGTGTCTAGAAAGTTCTTGGTGAATTCTTTTATAGGACCTGGAGCATGCCCATGTGATGTTGATGAGAATTTACATCACCAAATGCAACAACTGTTAATATTTGTTATTCTCTTGCACAGAATATCAAAGGCCTTCTGTTTATTAATAAAAGATTTCCATTGCAACCAATGCCAATGATGTTCATCACAAAAATCAAGGATTGTATCAAGGTAAAACAGAATGTAAGCAAGGTAATTATATTCATAGACATTAGTGACATCAGGGATTAGAATTTCTAGGTTTTGTATTGGTATAGGTGAAAGGTATGTAAGTAATATTATTCAATGATATTCTTGTTTAATAGCAAATTAAATTAACAAAATATAGCTCACCTTGAATAACAGCCTGAAGATATTCATTTTTTTTCCAACCACAACTCACATTTTTTATAAGCACAAACAAACCTGCTAAGTTCCAGTACTCCTTGTTGGAACAACTCACAACTTTTTCATCTGAACTCACCACCATAAACAGATCTATTCTTCCAGAGTCCAGTCCAAGTACCTTGCATCCATTCAAATCAATATTTGATCCTTCTTTGTCAGCATCCTCTTTATTATCATCAACTTTCTTTTGCAGACCATCAGTTTGTATGGAGTAAGCAAAGATTTAATTTTGGATGGTTACATATAAGGTTGTGGGCGAAACCTCTTAATGACTGTCGAAACTCTGTCGAAACTCTAATGAACAATTAATGTGTAACCTGTCGAAACTCTGATGATTGGCGAAAACCCCAAATGCGAAACTCTGCTGAAACTCTAATAAACAATTAATGTGTAAACTGTCGAAACTCTGTCGATTGATTTCTGGAGGAGTTTCTCCCGCAACCTTAGTTACATAACAATTTAACAAACACAGTCAATCATTTCTTTTAATTAGTAAATGTTGAAATTTTATATTGAAATTCCTTGGTTGATAAAGGATCTGTGAATTAAAATTTTGCCCCTCCCTCTCTAAGTTTGAACAGCCTAAAACGGGATTGACAAAATTCTTTAATTGACAATCCATGAACAAATCAGTGAAAAAGTCCCAAATTTATTGTGCAAGAGCTCTATAATTATATTTTACTACATTAAACTATATTAATTTTTAGATAAAATTATTTTTGAGATTTACTTTATTCATATATAAAAGGATATCATTCTATGGTGCAAAAATAATAATACAACTTTTTGTGCAAAGATTGATGATTAGCAATTTAATTAGTAATTTACAAATCTGTGTTTCTTACAATTTCCTACATAAGAATGTTTTTTTTCATCACACTTAAAATGTTTTTAAATAAAAATTTTTTTTTTTGAGATTAACTAATTTATATATAAAAGCTACATCATCCTATGGCACAAAAAGAATAATACAACTTTTCGTCCAAAGGTTTAACAATTAGCAATTTAATTATCTAAATCTGTGTTTTTTTGATTACTAAATTATGTTAGTTTTTGGATAAAATTATTTACTTAATTTACCAAATCACCCTGTGGCACAAAAAGTATATGCAACTTTATTATTATTAATGTAATAAATAGTTATTTTCAAAAAAAAAATTTTTCAATTTCCTTTCGATTTCCTTTGACAAATAATAATTCTAAATCATTATGTTTTCTTCGCAATTTCAAAAAAGGCACAGTCATTTTTAATAATAGAAATAATAATAATAATAATAATAATAATAAAAATCAATTCCGAATAATAATTAATGATTATACATCTGTTCTGAAGATCATTCTTTAATTAGCAACAATGACACCTACCGGTTCCTTCCAAACATTAACACCATTCAAATTATATGTACCTCACTCACTACTTTACTTTTGTTGTAAATAAAATTATCAGTTTCTCCGGCTTTTGTTTTATTTTATTCCTGATTAAAAGAATTAACTTTTAGCTCCTGATGGTGTATTCCAAAAATATATTTTATAAGTATTGAAAAGAAATAAATTTATCAGAAAATATTATCGCTGTTATATGCAATTATATATACTCACAATATTGGAAAAGCAAAAACTGAAATAATGAACAAAGGAATTTTTCGCCTACCATCTGAATTTAATGATGATGATCTTGGTCCATGGGATGTTCTACTTAGTGATTACGCGATCAGAGATATGCGAGGGTTGGAGCCTCTCGCGATTAATGCTGTCATGGTGAAACTCATGCAGATATCAAGTGGAAAATGGAAAAAATACAATCTCCAACATACAGTACAATCTCACTCTCACATCATACCTATTTATGAGACGGAGCTTCCAGATAATGATGGCTTAAAAATTCTCTGGCAGGTTGATTATGGATTTTCTGTTCGTAACAATTCATTTATGCAGTATGCGAAGGTTGGACAGTCACTGCGAACCAAGAGCAAATCAAAGATACATTAAAAAAATACTGAATTACTTCATAAAGTCTACACTTCCGAGCATAAAAACCGCTGCATATCCCAACATATCAGTAATATCATTTTACCTGCAACCTTTGGAAATGAAGAAGTAACAAAGTCTACCAAGAGCAGATTGGATAGTATTCAAATTGGTGATGAAAATTTGTTGAAGATCCATGAAATGCTTACCACAAATAAGTTTGTTCCATTATCAAAGGTAGATTATGAATGTGAACAGATCATTACTATTACTATTTAAAGATTTAACAGATGTTAAACAATCTTGCTTGCAGAACTTGTTTAAGCCACTTGTCAAGGGTGGCACTGATCTTAATTTTCAATTATCTAAGATCGAGCACGAAATTATCAACCATCCTAGATCAGCAATTGTTGTTGGTCGTTCTGGTTAGTGCCGGTAAATCTAGTCATACCCTTATAATTAGGGGAAAAAACTGACATTATTTGTTCTATTCGATACTTAGGAACTGGCAAAACCACATGTATTTTGTTTAGACTTCTTGCATCATACTTGAAAAGTCAACTCAATTGGATATCATCTTCAAACAACAACGAGGAGACATTATCTCCAAATGACAATGATGAGAAAAGGCAAATATTCATTACATCGAGTGAACACCTTTGCTGCAGAGTAAGGGAACATTTCAACAAGCTGCGAGAGTCAGCATTATTTGCTAATGAAAAGATGCCTGCAGCTCAATTTCATGAGTATGTTAATTTTGATGCAACAAATGTCACAAAGCTTGAAGAGGAAGATATGTTGAATGACATTCCAAATTCATTCCGTCAACTGACAGATGACCATTTTCCATTGATAATTACCTACAAAAAGTTTATCCGAATGCTCCAGGGAACTTATGGCATTGATTTTCAGAATCCAGTCAAACAACCAAAATTCGATGCAAATGATAATGATAATCATACAGATGATGATGACGGGAAATTACACCAACAAGACTTTATCGGTAGTGTGTCAGATGTATCATGGAGGCACTTTGTAGACTATAAACTCTTTGCAAATAAATATTGGCCTCATTTCAATGATTATTATAGGAAAAGATTTGATTGTGAACTGGTATTCTCTGAGTTTGCTATTATCAAGGTATGTGACTATATCTAAAATACCTACACCTGCATCATGAATTGATTTGACAGTTTATAGGATTACAGTTATTTTGATTTTGTTAGTTTAAATTTGTTTGCTACAATTTAACTGTAGTCCTACATAATGTTGTAAGATTTATACCATTAGTTAACTGTTAAGGTAGAGAAACTTCATGGCATATAATGTTCTATTTCAAATTTCTTAAGGGTTCTAATCCGGAGGGTATACACCTATTAAGAGAGGAATATCAGAAAATCAGCACCAAGAAATACCCAGCATTTCGTTCAAATCGTGATGAAATTTATGACTTATTTCAACAATACCAAAAAAAAAAGTCCCAGAATTTCGACTATGACTCAATAGATATGTAAGTGGTCTCAGATAATACATAATTTTTGTTTTTTGATAAAATCTTCAACCCTTTTCTTTTAGGACTATTTCTATCTTACGTTGTGCCAAAGCAGAACCACTTGGTGGATTGTATATTCATTAACTATATATTGATGAATGTCAAGACAACAACATTGTAGATTTAGCACTCATTTTAAAACTTTTTGAATGTGCTGACAGCATTTTTTTTGGCTGGAGATATATCACAATGTATTGCAAAGGGCTCATATTTCCGATTTCAAGGTAAGGATGGTTATATAAATAATTACCCCCACATGGTCCTTCTTTTAATAACTGTAATGACAATGGTTTAATCTTAATATAGATTTGAAGGCTTTGTTATATAATTGGGAACTTGATCGATCTAATCTTATCCACCGTTGGCCTAACAACAAAAAATCAAAAAAACCAAAACAGCCAGAACAGTTTGAAATGAATATTAATTATCGTTCACACAATGGTATCCTTAAACTTGCTTCATCAGTGATCGATCTTATTTCTCACTTTTTTCCTGATTCCATTGACCAGCTACGTGAATGTGGCGAAGTTGATGGTCCTCGACCTATTGTCTTCAACGGGTTTGAGGCTGAAACATTCTTTTTCCATGTCTTCTCTGTAGGTGAGAATGTGGAAAATAACATTGAATTTGGTGCTGAGCAAGTCATTATTGTACGTGACGATGAAACTAGACAGCGCGTGAAGAAAAAAATTGGTAATGCTTTTGTATTGATATTAACGGTGCTTGAGTCCAAGGACATGGAGTTTAATGACGTGCTGTTGTATAATTTCTTCACTGAATCACCTGCACAATCAAAGGTAAAAATATTATGTATTCTGTTTTGGATCACATCTTATCAGCCACTTAATAATTCTTGAATCATATGTGCACACATCTAGTGGCAAGCAATCCACTCTGCTTTTGACTTTTCTTACGAAAAACATTATATCCTTTCCTCAGAGCTCAAACATCTTTATGTTGCAGTGAAAAGAGCACGGCAGCAAATTTGGATATATGATGAAAACTCTGAGTGGAGCGAGCCAATTCGTATGTATTGGAAGCATCGTGAGCTGGTCAAAGTAATTGAAAATGTGAATATGATTGAAGATTTGCCTTCCTTGGCCAAGAAAAGCAGTTCATATGAATGGGATCAAAAAGGAAGGGTCTTTTTTGGACAAAAGCAATACGAACAGGTAAAAATCAAATTGAGATATTCTGCTATCATGCGTTAACTAAATGTAATCAAATCACTTTAAGGCGGTTCTCTGCTTTAAGAAAAGCGGGAATAAAGAGAACCACAAACTAGCAAAAGCATACCACTTTCAACAGGTTGCCAGAACTTCTATAGATGATTTTGATGATACCATTATGAAATTCAATTTCGTTCGTGCTGCCGAGGCCTTCAAAAAGTGTTCACGACCAATCCAAGCAGCTTCATGCTATCAGGTAAAATCTTTGTTCATTCTTGGCATTTTAAAATTTCAGAAATGGGATGATATCAAATAGTGACTAAAAAATTAATCACATCTAAATACTAATTTAAAAATCTAAAAACATTCAGGATATCAACATGCATGAAGAAGCCAGTGACATGCTTGTAAAACGGAATATGTTTGAGCTTGCTGCTGGTTGTTACCTTAAAGCCAAAAAATGGGACAAAGCGGGTAATAATTTCCAAAAGGCAGAGAAGTATACTGAAGCTTTTGATGCAGAAGTAATTAGCTTGATGCAAAGGTAAGCTCATCGTCGTGATACCCTAAACAATTTGATGCAAATTAATAGAGATTTTAGATTTCGATCAAGATATGTTTTGAATTCGTTCTTGTATATTTTCATAACAATTATATCCATAACCATGTAGTAGTAGTTATCCGCAGAAAGTATCCGCAACTGCAATTTTATTGGTGAGTTGGGATGGGTTAGGCATATTTAGAAATCAATTTGGCGATTTCAAATATTTTTTGCGGATAACTACATATTAGCATTATATTTCTAGATCCTACCATTTCTAATTTATAGTTTATAAAAATAATTGTAGCATCATCAGAAAAATTTTTAACGTAATTTAATTTTTTACTGAGGATCGTAAATCTTATGATAATCTAACAATTGTCTAAATTATTTAACAAGATACAAACAAGAAATTGATGAGAAGACATTTAACCGCATTTCCCGTCTTGCAAACATTCATTATCGTCGAGAAAATGACAAAGAGATGAGTCAAAAGGCTCTTGATATTCTTCCTACACAAGAGGAAAGAATGGAGCTTCTACAAGACCATGTACCAGAAGAGCTGTCGGAGGTTTATGAGAAGAGTGGTGATTATTTCTTTGTTGTTAAAGAACTATGCTCACATGGAAAGTTTGAAGAAGCAACTGATAAGATTATCAGCTTGAAAGACATCAACTCAAAAGACACCATTGAGGCATTAAAGTCATTAAAGTGTTTCTTACACCTATGCAGGGTTAATATAATAAAAGATACAATGACAAATACAAATGCCAAACATGAAGTGATTAGGCTTCTTGCCAAGGCAAGTAATTTTGTCAAGAAACTCAGATCACAATCATTGGAAAGATCTGAGGAGTGGAGAAGCTTTATGAAAGAGTTTCAATTATACTTGGCTTATTTAGATGGGGACTTCAATAGTGTTCATAAGTATATACAATTATTTAGAAGTTGCAGAGAGCCTGTTGCTGAATTTTGTGCAGTAAATATATTTCTGAAAATTATCCCTCAATCAGCACAGTATTTGAATGAAAGATTGCAATGTCTGTTAAGGTTATGTGAATTGACTTTTCCTTTTATAGCACCACATCAAAATGCTGAAAATATTGAAAAAATTTTGAAGATATCTTTTTTGTAAATGAAGTGGAGAATCATCCACATGAACAGAAATTTTTTTTAGAAAATCCACTTCTTCATATGGGATGAAATTAATCATAAAATCGTAGATGATTGGCATGTTTATGAAGTGGATGTTTTGCACCTGAAAATGAAGCAATTCCTTGCTTCACACATCTTTGAGCTCATCTATGAGGTTGACTATAAAAATAATTCTATTCCAGATGTAAGTTCACACATCTGCCAATTTTTTGCATCCTGTCAAAAATCAGATTGCAGAAATCATCATGTGGTTCCAACACCATTAGTTCTATATCAACGCTTGAAACTTGCAAGTCTTAATTATACTGTTGTTCGACAGTTGGATGTAATATTTCATCAACATGAGCTACTTAGAGAAGATCAGAGTGTAAAGGTTCTTGGAATACAAAGACGTTGGGCTGAAAAACTTGTTAAATTTCATATTCGTTATCAATCACCACAAATAAGCTGTCCAGAAATAACTCAAATGATACTCTCAGAGCTTCCTAAACACACACGTTCTGGACTTATCCAGCTTGCTCAAAATTTATGGTTGTTTAGAGAATGTGTGAATGCAGACAACTTTGCAGTTATGTTAAAATGCATGTTTATTTTGCAACAGCTGAGGGACAAATTGTGTGTTGATAAATTTCATCAGGAAATGTCAAAAACAATAAAGCTTTTATACCCTTATGAATGCCCATTGGTTTTGAGGGCTATGGACATCACCAAGCAATTCCAGTTGGAAGGTGACTTTCATTATTCTTTGATAATCTCTACAAAAACAGAATTTGTTATGCAATCTCACATGCAAAAGTTTTTATTCAATATGCTATAAACTACACTCAACAAGTCCAACTGGATAGCTCTGATGCCTTTGGTGATCTTTTATCTCTCATGGAGTTTACAATATCATTGATTTTTGCAGCTAGTCCTAAATATTGTGATTTTTGTCTCCCTCAAGCATATCTTGTTAATTATTTTAAAGCATTTACTGTGAAACCACTCACTATGGATAGGCAATATGCTTATGACAGAGAAAACTATTTAGCTGCAATTGATGATTCTTTCAATCAAGTTAAACAGTTTCTTCTCCAAAAGGAATGCGGATCGAATATTACCCTTCGACTGATACAGCTTTTGGTCCTCATTGGCTTGAATGAATCTGCTTTTGCACCAAAGATCTTCAATCTTTTCAACCACTTAAACAATAAAATCTTTTCTCCTAAGGCCAAGAAATATCTGACTGAAGATTATATGAAAAGTTAAATATTCAAATAACTTTTTCATATGGCTATATAACATACACAATTAGATAAATATATAACACTGTTTTTCTTAACATTTAGATGACTCTATATCAAGGTCACTTTGTTGCCTTATGAACACTTTGAATGATGACTTGAAGGAGAATGGCTTTGACTCTCTGGTTATTGTCTATTACAATTGTGGAAGCATCTCAAAATTTCACAGCTTTGAGCTACATGGTGTTGTGAAGCTTAAATACACTTCTAGTTAGGAATTCCATTTTGCTCTTCAACAAATCATATCACCAGTAGCTATTAACTCAATGCCTGTCACTATTGTTAATGAAGGTGATAATAATAATGATGATGATGATAATGAACAGTTTGAAGCTTCTGATGAGACCCAAGAGTCAGCTACAGAAATCCAAACATGGTTTCAGCAGATCCACAATTCTCCCAATGCCAATAAAGCTGCTAGAAAAATCCAAAACTGGATTCATAAAACTCTTGATCGAAAGAAAACCCGGCAACTTCATTATGATCCATTGCTAGAAAAGACTTATAATGAAGTAACAATTTTTTGCCAGAATTCATTGAGACATAAAAGGTGCAAGTATATTATTCTCTTGAGAGGACCAACAGTAGATGTGATTGTGAAGCTAAATAAACTGCAGAGCAGAATGGATGTAATCAAAGGAAAACTGAATAAAACAATTAATAATCACTCTATTGATATGGACAAAGTTGAAGAATGTGTTGAACTGCTAGAGGATCTTAAGTAATGTTGACACCATTTTAATGCTTCTTTAATGATTTCTTTTCTATTATTAAAATTTGTGTTTTTAGGTACATCCATTATGAGAATGTTAAGCTAACATTGGGCTCATTGTCAACAACTGAGAATGTAATGGAACACATGCGAGAAAACATTGAATGGTTGAAAAATAAATTACAAGAGGCACATGAAATAATTAACCAGGTTTATGGATGGCTTGATAAGTGCAAGTATGTAATGAAATCTTGGTGATTATAAATTTTGATTGGTTTCTATTTTTCTTTTATTTTCAGAATTTATAAATATTAGTATAGCAGATAAGGTAAATTTTTATTAATTGGTATACTTTTAGTAAAGGCATAGGTGTAAATTAGGTCCTTTGTAATAAATATTTAGAGTATCAAATTTTATTAGAAATAAAAAATGATTGAAATTCAGTTACTTTTTTTGTATTAAAAAAAACATCATAATGAAAGTGTCAATATTGTTTAATTCATGTCATATGTTGAATGTTTTTTGAACTGATTGATTGGCAAAACATGAATTCATATAAGGATTTTTATTATTCTCATCCTAAGTTTTGGATACATGGGATAATGACAATTATAATATTAATCAGAACTAATTTATATATTTCTAAAGATATGGGTATAACCTGGGTTTGAGTAAAATTGAAAATCTTGGGTATGGGTTCAATTATTACTCTAGATTATTAAAACTTGATCATTGTTATTGTTATTATAAGCTAATTATTTTTATTATAAGTAAATTACTTTTATTATAAGCAAAATGAACATGTCAAATTTTAGATTTGACTTTTGAATTGGTTTTTAGTTTTTTTTTAGACATTCAGAAATGAAGTTGCTCTTGTCTAGATTGATTTGTTCTATATTATCATTGAAAAAGATTTGCCCATCTTTTTCTTCATGCTTTTCATCATATATTAATGGTTGAAGAGCCTCAAAATTCAAATCATGTTTGGACCAAAGGATTTGCTTAAGAATTTGTTTATTATTACTCGTTGTAGATTTACTTTCTGATTCATTTGTTGTCTCTGTAAGTAAATCAAAAGCTGTAGGTTCTACAACCTTTAAAATCATTTGGTGTGTGTCGCATTCCTTTGAATTTTTGTTTATTTCTTTGTGACTCCTCAAAATATTTTTCATGCGCCAATTCTAATTTCCTTTTACGTGAATTTTCCAAATACTGTCTGTACTCTTTACAGTACACACTCAAACGATATATTCCTTTTAAAGACCAAAATGTTTGTGATCCATTAACAACTCTACCAATTGGTTCATGTTCTTTAAAAGCACTTTGTTTTGGGTTATGAATTATAGAATACTTCTCTCGTATGCAGTTTATGTATTTAGCAAGTTCTACTCTATAGCTTTCATATTCATAAAGAGTAACTTTATGTGTTTCAGGGAGTTCATCAAGACTTAAATATTTAGCTGCTTCAAGTATCTTCTTAGACAATATATTTGATATTCTTTTGATCACTACACAATCATCAGAACGTGCTACCAAGACCCAGTTGTTATGCCAAGCTAGAACCACACCAGCTGTTCCATCTCTTCCACTAGTTGATGGTACAATCAATCTTGGTTCAATAGTGTCACCTTCCTTGCTGGTATCTGCTTGAGCCAATTCTGGAATTTCATCTTTAAATGAAAGTCCTCCAATTGGCCTTTTGTAAGTTTCATAAGGCTCGGGAACTGTGATTGGTACTCCTTTGGGTCCAAATACTGTGATTTCACGATCATTTCTGGCCAATATTAAACCAACTATGATTGGTGGTTTTTCATGACCATATGTTAATGAGGAGGATGGACTGGGACCAAGTATTTTTGCAAAATCAAATAATAGAAATAAGAAAAAATTTTTGCAGATAAGCTAAAATGATCAATAATCACCACACCAAGAAAGGCTCAATACTTACTTATTTGAATCAGCTAGTTCTGTAGTTTTCTGTCTTATTCTCCTGACTCTGTTGCACTCAAAAGACATTTTTAAAAATTAAAAATTCTTTTATTTTTTTTATTTTTTTTAAAGGTGAAACAAAAGGGCGTTAAAATATTATTTAAGACGCGTAGCGTTGTACGAATAGGGATGGTATATAACCAGTGTATAAAATTCAATGTGCGGAATGTGCGGGTGTAACATCGTACATTAGCAGTTTTCTGCAGATAGTTTCTAAA
>CAUDNR010000519.1:17201-27487 GCA_958430865.1 Entrophospora sp. SA101
CTCAACATTTTTTATAAGCATGAACATTAAAAAACTATATGAATCAACTTGTTTTAACTTAAACAACTTTAAAATAAATTTTCCCAATTTCGGCTAATAACAAAAAGTAGTTTGGGTTTATAAAAAATAATTTTTGTCCAAAGTATTTGGGCAATTTCGGCTACTAATAGAAGCACTTTCGGCTAGAAACCTTATGCTGTACTGGAAAGAACAAATGGTGTTGTTTAACTAGCAGACAAAACAGTGTTAAATCTATCAGTTAGTTACCTACTTACTTAAATTTGTCTGACAAGCTCTTTTTTATATTTAGGATGACTCTAAAGTAGTAACTATTACTGAGTTCTGGAATCTATTCAAATTAAATCAAAATCAAGCCATTGGGGTGGTAAGAAAAGGAACAATAAAAAAGATAATGATCACAACAACAAAGATGATAATAATTATGGTATTGATGATGATCATGAAAAAACAATGAATGAAATTATGAATGAATATTCTGCCCGACATTACTTGCAAAAATGATGATCCATATGGTTCTATTGAGAACGCCTTGAAGCATCTAATTTGTGTAATTATGAAACTATCTCAACCAACAAGCAAGTAGAGATTCCGTACAACTTTCAATTCCGTACACTATTTTTTTTTTGTTCCGTACACTTTTTATTTTTATTTTTTAATTTTGTACGGGACGGAATTTGTGAATTCTGAAAAGTTAATTGGTGGGGGCCAGTCTGTACAATCTTCGATTCCATATTTTTGTTCCATGATTTACTACAGAGGCGCAGATGTACGGAATACGGAACCTGTATAAACTCAAACAACCGCCATACAAGCATTATAATTTGTAAATGCATTTGATCTTACATCCCTATAAAAAATAACATATGGAATTTCCGTATGTCAAGTACGTTCTAAAAAAATAAACACGAAATTAACGTATTTATTATACTGTTTGAAAAGTTGTGATAATGATGGAGATGAAATTCTATTAAAGCGAGATGATTTGTTTAAAATTTTCTTGCCTAAAATCATGAACTTAGGTAATTCGTCATTATATTTTCTCTTTATAAAATAAATAAATATACATATATACAAAACAAAAAATAATTTTATTATTATTATTGTTATTTTGCACCATGTTTATAAAATATGAAAGAAAAAGAAAAGGACAGTGTTAATATTTTTTCAAATTTAGATATGAGAAAAGATTTATTAGATCCACAATTTAATTTTGATTATGAAGGTATTGAAGACATTAAACAAAATATAGGAGGATTTGAATATAAAAAACCTTATGGATGGAAAAGAATTGGATTAAATGTTTTAGATAAATATGATAATGGTAATAATGAATGGATTGGATTTGATGATAATCGTAGACGTAAACCTAATACTAATGAATGGCCAGTTTCATATCACGGCACAGGCAAATACAATTCAAATTGTATTGCACGAGATGGATATAATTTGTCAAAAGGAACAAGATTTGCATATGGCCATGGAATTTATTCAACACCTGATATCAAAATAGCTGAACGTTTTGCCAAAACATTTGAAATTAGAAATCACAAATATCTAATTGTGATTCAAAACAGAGTTAACCCTAAAACTATGAAGAGAATTAAAATTGGTGCTGGGATTGAATATTGGATTTCTCCTAATGATAAAGATATTAGACCATACGCAATTTGTTATAAAAAAGTTGATTAAAGTTGATTGAATTTATATTCTTTTATTATGTTATTGTTTTTAAATAATTATTATTACTATCATTATTTTATCAATTTTAAATTAAATGTTTTAGAATTGTTAGTATTTCACAAAAAGAATGTACCATAAATATATTTACCCACCTTTTAATAAATCATATTCTGATATTGAGTGTAATCTATTATGTCAATGTTTCTTTTATATATAAATTATGTACAATGAATTAATTCCATTAACAAGTAAACCTTGTTACACTAAATCAGGAAGATCCAAATCCTCCTATGTATAGCTAGTTATCATTGCTGCTGGTGCCATCAGCTAGACATATCCTGCCACAATTGAAATGGCAGTAGAGATCCCTTATAAATGGATCAGGTCTTTCACCATAAGTGTTTGTGTGCAAAAAAAATGTTCCTTATGTTATGGGCAGCATTAACATCTTCAATTCCGATGTGTTAGACAGACCAGAATTTTTTGATGCTTATCAAACCACCCATCAAACAAAGAACACACCGAAGAAGTATGGAAATCACCAACCCTCACCACCTTGCAGTGTCTAGAAAGTTCTTGGTGAATTCTTTTATAGGACCTGGAGCATGCCCATGTGATGTTGATGAGAATTTACATCACCAAATGCAACAACTGTTAATATTTGTTATTCTCTTGCACAGAATATCAAAGGTCTTCTGTTTATTAATAAAAGATTTCCATTGCAACCAATGCCAATGATGTTCATCACAAAAATCAAGGATTGTATCAAGGTAAAACAGAATGTAAGCAAGGTAATTATATTCATAGACATTAGTGACATCAGGGATTAGAATTTCTAGGTTTTGTATTGGTATAGGTGAAAGGTATGTAAGTAGTATTATTCAATGATATTCTTGTTTAATAGCAAATTAAATTAACAAAATATAGCTCACCTTGAATAACAGCCTGAAGATATTCATTTTTTTTCCAACCACAACTCACATTTTTTATAAGCACAAACAAACCTGCTAAGTTCCAGTACTCCTTGTTGGAACAACTCACAACTTTTTCATCTGAACTCACCACCATAAACAGATCTATTCTTCCAGAGTCCAGTCCAAGTACCTTGCATCCATTCAAATCAATATTTGATCCTTCTTTGTCAGCATCCTCTTTATTATCATCAACTTTCTTTTGCAGACCATCAGTTTGTATGGAGTAAGCAAAGATTTAATTTTGGATGGTTACATATAAGGTTGTGGGCGAAACCCCTTAATGACTGTCGAAACTCTGTCGAAACTCTAATGAACAATTAATGTGTAACCTGTCGAAACTCTGATGATTGGCGAAAACCCCAAATGCGAAACTCTGCTGAAACTCTAATAAACAATTAATGTGTAAACTGTCGAAACTCTGTCGATTGATTTCTGGAGGAGTTTCTCCCGCAACCTTAGTTACATAACAATTTAACAAACACAGTCAATCATTTCTTTTAATTAGTAAATGTTGAAATTTTATATTGAAATTCCTTGGTTGATAAAGGATCTGTGAATTAAAATTTTGCCCCTCCCTCTCTAAGTTTGAACAGCCTAAAACGGGATTGACAAAATTCTTTAATTGACAATCCATGAACAAATCAGTGAAAAAGTCCCAAATTTATTGTGCAAGAGCTCTATAATTATATTTTACTACATTAAACTATATTAATTTTTAGATAAAATTATTTTTGAGATTTACTTTATTCATATATAAAAGGATATCATTCTATGGTGCAAAAATAATAATACAACTTTTTGTGCAAAGATTGATGATTAGCAATTTAATTAGTAATTTACAAATCTGTGTTTCTTACAATTTCCTACATAAGAATGTTTTTTTTCATCACACTTAAAATGTTTTTAAATAAAAATTTTTTTTTTTGAGATTAACTAATTTATATATAAAAGCTACATCATCCTATGGCACAAAAAGAATAATACAACTTTTCGTCCAAAGGTTTAACAATTAGCAATTTAATTATCTAAATCTGTGTTTTTTTGATTACTAAATTATGTTAGTTTTTGGATAAAATTATTTACTTAATTTACCAAATCACCCTGTGGCACAAAAAGTATATGCAACTTTATTATTATTAATGTAATAAATAGTTATTTTCAAAAAAAAAATTTTTCAATTTCCTTTCGATTTCCTTTGACAAATAATAATTCTAAATCATTATGTTTTCTTCGCAATTTCAAAAAAGGCACAGTCATTTTTAATAATAGAAATAATAATAATAATAATAATAATAATAAAAATCAATTCCGAATAATAATTAATGATTATACATCTGTTCTGAAGATCATTCTTTAATTAGCAACAATGACACCTACCGGTTCCTTCCAAACATTAACACCATTCAAATTATATGTACCTCACTCACTACTTTACTTTTGTTGTAAATAAAATTATCAGTTTCTCCGGCTTTTGTTTTATTTTATTCCTGATTAAAAGAATTAACTTTTAGCTCCTGATGGTGTATTCCAAAAATATATTTTATAAGTATTGAAAAGAAATAAATTTATCAGAAAATATTATCGCTGTTATATGCAATTATATATACTCACAATATTGGAAAAGCAAAAACTGAAATAATGAACAAAGGAATTTTTCGCCTACCATCTGAATTTAATGATGATGATCTTGGTCCATGGGATGTTCTACTTAGTGATTACGCGATCAGAGATATGCGAGGGTTGGAGCCTCTCGCGATTAATGCTGTCATGGTGAAACTCATGCAGATATCAAGTGGAAAATGGAAAAAATACAATCTCCAACATACAGTACAATCTCACTCTCACATCATACCTATTTATGAGACGGAGCTTCCAGATAATGATGGCTTAAAAATTCTCTGGCAGGTTGATTATGGATTTTCTGTTCGTAACAATTCATTTATGCAGTATGCGAAGGTTGGACAGTCACTGCGAACCAAGAGCAAATCAAAGATACATTAAAAAAATACTGAATTACTTCATAAAGTCTACACTTCCGAGCATAAAAACCGCTGCATATCCCAACATATCAGTAATATCATTTTACCTGCAACCTTTGGAAATGAAGAAGTAACAAAGTCTACCAAGAGCAGATTGGATAGTATTCAAATTGGTGATGAAAATTTGTTGAAGATCCATGAAATGCTTACCACAAATAAGTTTGTTCCATTATCAAAGGTAGATTATGAATGTGAACAGATCATTACTATTACTATTTAAAGATTTAACAGATGTTAAACAATCTTGCTTGCAGAACTTGTTTAAGCCACTTGTCAAGGGTGGCACTGATCTTAATTTTCAATTATCTAAGATCGAGCACGAAATTATCAACCATCCTAGATCAGCAATTGTTGTTGGTCGTTCTGGTTAGTGCCGGTAAATCTAGTCATACCCTTATAATTAGGGGAAAAAACTGACATTATTTGTTCTATTCGATACTTAGGAACTGGCAAAACCACATGTATTTTGTTTAGACTTCTTGCATCATACTTGAAAAGTCAACTCAATTGGATATCATCTTCAAACAACAACGAGGAGACATTATCTCCAAATGACAATGATGAGAAAAGGCAAATATTCATTACATCGAGTGAACACCTTTGCTGCAGAGTAAGGGAACATTTCAACAAGCTGCGAGAGTCAGCATTATTTGCTAATGAAAAGATGCCTGCAGCTCAATTTCATGAGTATGTTAATTTTGATGCAACAAATGTCACAAAGCTTGAAGAGGAAGATATGTTGAATGACATTCCAAATTCATTCCGTCAACTGACAGATGACCATTTTCCATTGATAATTACCTACAAAAAGTTTATCCGAATGCTCCAGGGAACTTATGGCATTGATTTTCAGAATCCAGTCAAACAACCAAAATTCGATGCAAATGATAATGATAATCATACAGATGATGATGACGGGAAATTACACCAACAAGACTTTATCGGTAGTGTGTCAGATGTATCATGGAGGCACTTTGTAGACTATAAACTCTTTGCAAATAAATATTGGCCTCATTTCAATGATTATTATAGGAAAAGATTTGATTGTGAACTGGTATTCTCTGAGTTTGCTATTATCAAGGTATGTGACTATATCTAAAATACCTACACCTGCATCATGAATTGATTTGACAGTTTATAGGATTACAGTTATTTTGATTTTGTTAGTTTAAATTTGTTTGCTACAATTTAACTGTAGTCCTACATAATGTTGTAAGATTTATACCATTAGTTAACTGTTAAGGTAGAGAAACTTCATGGCATATAATGTTCTATTTCAAATTTCTTAAGGGTTCTAATCCGGAGGGTATACACCTATTAAGAGAGGAATATCAGAAAATCAGCACCAAGAAATACCCAGCATTTCGTTCAAATCGTGATGAAATTTATGACTTATTTCAACAATACCAAAAAAAAAAGTCCCAGAATTTCGACTATGACTCAATAGATATGTAAGTGGTCTCAGATAATACATAATTTTTGTTTTTTGATAAAATCTTCAACCCTTTTCTTTTAGGACTATTTCTATCTTACGTTGTGCCAAAGCAGAACCACTTGGTGGATTGTATATTCATTAACTATATATTGATGAATGTCAAGACAACAACATTGTAGATTTAGCACTCATTTTAAAACTTTTTGAATGTGCTGACAGCATTTTTTTTGGCTGGAGATATATCACAATGTATTGCAAAGGGCTCATATTTCCGATTTCAAGGTAAGGATGGTTATATAAATAATTACCCCCACATGGTCCTTCTTTTAATAACTGTAATGACAATGGTTTAATCTTAATATAGATTTGAAGGCTTTGTTATATAATTGGGAACTTGATCGATCTAATCTTATCCACCGTTGGCCTAACAACAAAAAATCAAAAAAACCAAAACAGCCAGAACAGTTTGAAATGAATATTAATTATCGTTCACACAATGGTATCCTTAAACTTGCTTCATCAGTGATCGATCTTATTTCTCACTTTTTTCCTGATTCCATTGACCAGCTACGTGAATGTGGCGAAGTTGATGGTCCTCGACCTATTGTCTTCAACGGGTTTGAGGCTGAAACATTCTTTTTCCATGTCTTCTCTGTAGGTGAGAATGTGGAAAATAACATTGAATTTGGTGCTGAGCAAGTCATTATTGTACGTGACGATGAAACTAGACAGCGCGTGAAGAAAAAAATTGGTAATGCTTTTGTATTGATATTAACGGTGCTTGAGTCCAAGGACATGGAGTTTAATGACGTGCTGTTGTATAATTTCTTCACTGAATCACCTGCACAATCAAAGGTAAAAATATTATGTATTCTGTTTTGGATCACATCTTATCAGCCACTTAATAATTCTTGAATCATATGTGCACACATCTAGTGGCAAGCAATCCACTCTGCTTTTGACTTTTCTTACGAAAAACATTATATCCTTTCCTCAGAGCTCAAACATCTTTATGTTGCAGTGAAAAGAGCACGGCAGCAAATTTGGATATATGATGAAAACTCTGAGTGGAGCGAGCCAATTCGTATGTATTGGAAGCATCGTGAGCTGGTCAAAGTAATTGAAAATGTGAATATGATTGAAGATTTGCCTTCCTTGGCCAAGAAAAGCAGTTCATATGAATGGGATCAAAAAGGAAGGGTCTTTTTTGGACAAAAGCAATACGAACAGGTAAAAATCAAATTGAGATATTCTGCTATCATGCGTTAACTAAATGTAATCAAATCACTTTAAGGCGGTTCTCTGCTTTAAGAAAAGCGGGAATAAAGAGAACCACAAACTAGCAAAAGCATACCACTTTCAACAGGTTGCCAGAACTTCTATAGATGATTTTGATGATACCATTATGAAATTCAATTTCGTTCGTGCTGCCGAGGCCTTCAAAAAGTGTTCACGACCAATCCAAGCAGCTTCATGCTATCAGGTAAAATCTTTGTTCATTCTTGGCATTTTAAAATTTCAGAAATGGGATGATATCAAATAGTGACTAAAAAATTAATCACATCTAAATACTAATTTAAAAATCTAAAAACATTCAGGATATCAACATGCATGAAGAAGCCAGTGACATGCTTGTAAAACGGAATATGTTTGAGCTTGCTGCTGGTTGTTACCTTAAAGCCAAAAAATGGGACAAAGCGGGTAATAATTTCCAAAAGGCAGAGAAGTATACTGAAGCTTTTGATGCAGAAGTAATTAGCTTGATGCAAAGGTAAGCTCATCGTCGTGATACCCTAAACAATTTGATGCAAATTAATAGAGATTTTAGATTTCGATCAAGATATGTTTTGAATTCGTTCTTGTATATTTTCATAACAATTATATCCATAACCATGTAGTAGTAGTTATCCGCAGAAAGTATCCGCAACTGCAATTTTATTGGTGAGTTGGGATGGGTTAGGCATATTTAGAAATCAATTTGGCGATTTCAAATATTTTTTGCGGATAACTACATATTAGCATTATATTTCTAGATCCTACCATTTCTAATTTATAGTTTATAAAAATAATTGTAGCATCATCAGAAAAATTTTTAACGTAATTTAATTTTTTACTGAGGATCGTAAATCTTATGATAATCTAACAATTGTCTAAATTATTTAACAAGATACAAACAAGAAATTGATGAGAAGACATTTAACCGCATTTCCCGTCTTGCAAACATTCATTATCGTCGAGAAAATGACAAAGAGATGAGTCAAAAGGCTCTTGATATTCTTCCTACACAAGAGGAAAGAATGGAGCTTCTACAAGACCATGTACCAGAAGAGCTGTCGGAGGTTTATGAGAAGAGTGGTGATTATTTCTTTGTTGTTAAAGAACTATGCTCACATGGAAAGTTTGAAGAAGCAACTGATAAGATTATCAGCTTGAAAGACATCAACTCAAAAGACACCATTGAGGCATTAAAGTCATTAAAGTGTTTCTTACACCTATGCAGGGTTAATATAATAAAAGATACAATGACAAATACAAATGCCAAACATGAAGTGATTAGGCTTCTTGCCAAGGCAAGTAATTTTGTCAAGAAACTCAGATCACAATCATTGGAAAGATCTGAGGAGTGGAGAAGCTTTATGAAAGAGTTTCAATTATACTTGGCTTATTTAGATGGGGACTTCAATAGTGTTCATAAGTATATACAATTATTTAGAAGTTGCAGAGAGCCTGTTGCTGAATTTTGTGCAGTAAATATATTTCTGAAAATTATCCCTCAATCAGCACAGTATTTGAATGAAAGATTGCAATGTCTGTTAAGGTTATGTGAATTGACTTTTCCTTTTATAGCACCACATCAAAATGCTGAAAATATTGAAAAAATTTTGAAGATATCTTTTTTGTAAATGAAGTGGAGAATCATCCACATGAACAGAAATTTTTTTTAGAAAATCCACTTCTTCATATGGGATGAAATTAATCATAAAATCGTAGATGATTGGCATGTTTATGAAGTGGATGTTTTGCACCTGAAAATGAAGCAATTCCTTGCTTCACACATCTTTGAGCTCATCTATGAGGTTGACTATAAAAATAATTCTATTCCAGATGTAAGTTCACACATCTGCCAATTTTTTGCATCCTGTCAAAAATCAGATTGCAGAAATCATCATGTGGTTCCAACACCATTAGTTCTATATCAACGCTTGAAACTTGCAAGTCTTAATTATACTGTTGTTCGACAGTTGGATGTAATATTTCATCAACATGAGCTACTTAGAGAAGATCAGAGTGTAAAGGTTCTTGGAATACAAAGACGTTGGGCTGAAAAACTTGTTAAATTTCATATTCGTTATCAATCACCACAAATAAGCTGTCCAGAAATAACTCAAATGATACTCTCAGAGCTTCCTAAACACACACGTTCTGGACTTATCCAGCTTGCTCAAAATTTATGGTTGTTTAGAGAATGTGTGAATGCAGACAACTTTGCAGTTATGTTAAAATGCATGTTTATTTTGCAACAGCTGAGGGACAAATTGTGTGTTGATAAATTTCATCAGGAAATGTCAAAAACAATAAAGCTTTTATACCCTTATGAATGCCCATTGGTTTTGAGGGCTATGGACATCACCAAGCAATTCCAGTTGGAAGGTGACTTTCATTATTCTTTGATAATCTCTACAAAAACAGAATTTGTTATGCAATCTCACATGCAAAAGTTTTTATTCAATATGCTATAAACTACACTCAACAAGTCCAACTGGATAGCTCTGATGCCTTTGGTGATCTTTTATCTCTCATGGAGTTTACAATATCATTGATTTTTGCAGCTAGTCCTAAATATTGTGATTTTTGTCTCCCTCAAGCATATCTTGTTAATTATTTTAAAGCATTTACTGTGAAACCACTCACTATGGATAGGCAATATGCTTATGACAGAGAAAACTATTTAGCTGCAATTGATGATTCTTTCAATCAAGTTAAACAGTTTCTTCTCCAAAAGGAATGCGGATCGAATATTACCCTTCGACTGATACAGCTTTTGGTCCTCATTGGCTTGAATGAATCTGCTTTTGCACCAAAGATCTTCAATCTTTTCAACCACTTAAACAATAAAATCTTTTCTCCTAAGGCCAA
>CAUDNR010000520.1:0-30042 GCA_958430865.1 Entrophospora sp. SA101
ACAGTTGTAGCAGCGGGAGCTTCAATGACCGATTCCAAAGTTGTAAAGAGTCTTTTCGTTCCACCATTAATTATTATATCGTGTAACGAACGTTGTGGTACTGTATTACTATTATCATCATCAATGATTGCGGTAGTAATGGATGTGGTATATGTTATTGGTAATAATGGCAAAGGTGAGTTATTATTATTGTTGCGGTTGTCGTTGTTAAAGATGACAGATGAGGGAACTTCGGGCGAAGTGATGGGGGTAGAATTGTTGTTGTTGTTGTTGTTGTTGTTGTTGTTGTTGTTGTTGCTGTTGCTGTTGTTGTTGTCATTATCATTATCATTATTTAAAAAGGGAACAATAGATGTTGATGGATTGAAGATTGAAGAAGTGAAAGATGAAGAAGAATCTTGCGCAGATCTCTTATCAGCCTTGTCCAACTCGTCGTAAATTATGCTCCACATTAGGTCATCGCTTTTACAAATATCAATTGGAGTTATAGGAACCGAATTTGAACTATCAACTTCCGATGCAGAATCGCTATCAGATTGCAAATTATTACTATGATCATTATCGTTATCATCAGTATTCATAATACATTCCGACAACAAGACATCATTAACAATATTCTTTTTTTGATCGCTAGTAGCAGGTCCAAAGTTTATAGTTGTGGTAGCAGTTGCGGTTATGGTGGCAGCATTTTGTACGGTAGTAGATGGCGACAATTGTGGTTGCGATGATGGTGAAGGTGGAGGAGAACGTACGAATGATGTGGTGATTCTTAAGGATGATGGTGGACGATGATTCTGCTGTTGCTGTTGCTGTTGCTGCTGTTGCTGCTGCTGTTGTTGCTGCTGTTGTTGCTGTTGTTGCTGTTGTGGATCAGTAGGCACATTAATGAATGCGTTGCTTAGACCTAACAATTTGAAAATTTGAAATTTGGTTGATTAGTAACACGAAAAAAGAAAACTAATTAGCAAATTACTACTTCTAAAACACTGCCGCTACTGCCGCCATGATTTTTATTTGCAAGGGAATCATCAACGCAAACAAGATTAGATTAAGTAGCAACAAACATCGTTGTCGTCTTGATTATTGTTCATTGAGAATCTGAATCGGAAGAGATTTATTATTATTTGTTGTCGGTGTCCATTTTTTTTTTTATCAATAATTATTATTATCATCATTATTATTATCATTATTATTATCATTATTATCATTATTATCATTATTATTATCATTATCATTATCATTATCATTATCATTATTATTTCTTGTTATAAAAAATATAATTTTTTTCTTAAAAAATAGTTGTTGTTATGACGGCCAATTGAAATAATATTATGATAAAAGCACAACGATGATTCCATTGATCATTCCATAATTGGATTTTTTTTAGCGACATGTTATTGATAATAATTTTTAGTTTTTTTTAAAAAAAGTAATTTGTTGTTTGCTCGTTGACGTTATTACTAATAGAACAATCATTATTAATTAATTATCAAACCAATCGATCGCATGCGGAAGCGGCAGCAGTAGTAGTGGTAGTAGTAGTAGTAGTAGTAGTAGTAATTGGATGTTAGAAAATCTTCAAAATTTTTCATAAAATTATATACGTACTATGTAAACGTTGTACAAGAGGTTTGTTTTCATGAGAGGTTTTATAAGAAAAATTTTCATGATAAATTTTTTTGGTTTAAAATATACAGTATATATATGATTAATAATTAATTATCAGGCAGACAATTGTCATTGGAACAAATTTAATATATTAGGTTAGAATAAAGCAAAAAACATGAGAATAATGAGCAACAAATATGTAAAAAACTCTCATCCGTAAATACAAGGGGTTTCTCACGAAAAACTTTACGATATCTGTTTGTACGCACTTTTAAAGGAAAAAAATACTATTTAGTTCTTCTATTAACCCGTCCGGTATTTTAATCTTTGAAATTTTGATTTATTTTGATCTCCTCTTCCACATCACTTTACATTATATCGACTGTTTCCATTATCGACAATTGGTTGAGGTAAGTTTTTCAAAAATATTCACACATAGCTATGTAGCATCAGTTCTCATGATCATAATATTTTCTGGGCGATAGGTATTAATATGATTTATAATTTCCTACTAGAAAATGCTTGATTATTATGTCATAGTGATAGATTAATATTACCAATTTTGGACAAGGAGGTTCCGAGTTCAGCTTAGAAAACTCGAATCATAGATTTGATATTGATTATTAATGAGTGAATCATGCAGTGCAACGAAAAAAAGTACGTGTTTTTTATTCGTTACGCATAATTCTATGGGAAAATGCATTCTTACTTAAAAATTGCATGCACAAGATGCGTAACTCTGATCATTATTATTTATCAAAATTTCGTTGATCTCTCGTTGATATTCATTAGTATTAGGTGCGTGTAACCTCCATTTATTTATTTATTACCATGAAAAATCTTGCAAAAATCCAGTCCCCGCAAATCCTTGAAAATATTGACCTCATCAAATGATCAACATCATCCGCAACATTATCCACAATCTATCGTTTTATAATAACCATGGAATGAACAACGTAGTAATAGTATTACTAGATTTTTTTTGTCAAAAGATTGATGCAAATGTTTTCTTTTTATCATAAACGAACATTTATTTATTAATTAATATGATAATATGTTGGGAGGGTGTTGACAAATATAAATTAACGTGTCAAAATAAGTGAGTTATGTTGTGTACGTTCCTTTCCAGAATATTACGTAACAATATAAAAGAACATGCTACTATTAGGATAAGTAGCCATCCCGATAAGACTCACCGCAATATATTTGAAAGGCGTGTTCTGCCTACTCGTAATTCAAGGTGACACTAATTACTGTAACACTTCCCTCACATTGCAATGTATAAACATAAAATACATGTTACCCTCCCGTTTTGGGACACTGCAACGTTTTAATGATTATAATTATTCTGAAATTTATTATTCTTTTTAAGAATGTTAAAATCAAAAAAGATATCTACTTAACATACTATTTGCTATCATTCTTCTCATTTTAGGAACCAAAATATATCAACAAAAAGACATGTATTAAAGAACCAAATATTCCAAATATTGGAGAATTATTAATGGATGTGCGGAAGATCATAATAAAGTCAATACGTGAAAAAATTCTTTTTTGAAAAATAAAAACAAAAAACAAAGGCAAGTTGTATTATTCACTCTTTATTGTGGAACAAAGTATCATAGCGTTGGTCTTGTTCTTACCAACCTGGATTCATGACAATTCAGAAAGGACTTATTACATTCGCATAGATGCCATTCACGATTTAGAGTATTTTTTTTCTTATTATAAAATAACTTGTTTGAAGAGTGATAGCTAGTCTATTGCAATGACGATAAAAAGGAATACTGGTTGGTTCTAATTTTTTTGTTATATAATATAATAGATATAATAATGGTTCACCAAAGACATCATCACCAACTTCCACAACATTCACACCGCAACATCCATCAACTTTGACGTTCCATTATCAACCGCCACGTAACATGTGTTTCAATAGCAGTATCAACCAACTATCTTGTGATATTAAGGGTTACCTTCTCTTGGAGAAATGATAATGATGGAAGTTATCTTATATATGATTGCTTAGTCATTTGAATAACTGTTTCTCCATTTCTTTTCTAATTACAGATTGGTACATCAACAATATACAATCGTCTACCCCACCACCTTCACATATCACTCGTACGTTTTCTCGCATTCGTCGTCTTGATCGATCTGTAGCTCAATATCGAACCATCTATTGTATAATTTGTAGAGCATTAAATAATAATATACCCGAGAAGGAACCATATTTTTTGTGGTCATGCAATGTTACATTTCCATTTTTGGTTATGAAGTTCGCCTATAAAAGGCCATGGCTGAATCTGGCTGCAACAGAAGAACAATTAATTAATTGATATAATATTACAAAGTAAAAACAGTGATTGTTGGTTTAGTAAGATGACGTGACATACATAATATACAAAAAGATCAATAATTTATTTTGACATACAAAAATGTCACGTGAATAAATAACAAAAATGGGCATTATGTGATCCATAAGTAACATGATTAAAAAATTGATGCTATTTTACTTGAATGTATATGCCTTTTAGCAGAATGCTATTGCTTTAGTCAACTTGATCAAGTTGATCAAGATTTCAATTATGATAGAAAATTCCATAAATTTATATATAAATTTAATATTTAAATAAATTATAATATATATGTAGATTATTTCAAGATGGACGTCAAAAGGTAGTATTTATTTCTTATTATTAGATAAATAGGAACCAGCGGAAGAAAAAAGGTAGTCGTTCATAATTATTGTTAAATTATAGTTTTGTAGGATATATTTATTTACATTTCTTATTATTAGACAAATGGGCGTGTGGATAATAGAAACAAGGCAGTTGTTCTATAATTATTGCTAAATCAATGGTTTTGTGTTATAAATAAAAATTTGTTCCAATTACCTAATTGATAAAAACTTGCATTTTTTTATCACTGGTTAAATATTGAGTTAGCAAAATATATGCAATAATTTAATTGAATTCCTTTTCTCAAAAATGAAATATATTAATTTATTCAAGCCAATCAAATCCGCAATATTATGCAATGCATATTAATAATGTTTTTAATTACGCGAATTTTTTAAAATTTGGCAAATTTGGTAACATCGATTTTTATTATACCCGTTTGAGTTGTAGACAATTAAAATTTTTTTTATTATACTCGTCCGAGTATAGACAATAAAAAAACATTTTATTTATTTACAAAAACAATTATTAATATTAAATTAAAGATTAATTAGATTAGAATTAAATATTATTATTATTATTAATTATTATTATTATTATTATTATTATTATTATTATCATTATTAAAAATTAAAATCGTAGGTTTTGGTTGTGAAAATGAAAATTATATTAAAAATTATTAGTCATAAATTTATACATAGGATGAGGTTGATTGTTTTGAAAATTCTATATAGCAATAAATGTTCGTCTATAAAAAAGTCTATAAAAAAATATAATGATTAAAAAAAAAAATGAAAATGGTTTAAATTTTCTAAAATTCTAAAAGTTTTATACAATAAAGTCCTTAATGTAAAATAAAATAAAAAAATTTACACCTTAAGATTCCTCCCACTAACATCGATAAAAAAATCGATAAAAAAAAATAATAAAATTGTTCGTTTTTTTTTTCTATGTCTAAAAATTTAAAATTTATATACAATGTATTTACATTCTTTTGTTTTGAAATATATTATCTATTCTTGATTATTGTCAATATTTGTAATCATTATAAATGAATTATCCTTATACTCTTGAAGATCTTCGAGAAGCTTGAGAACGAGATGCGCTAGTCACAGGACCCTCCACTCCTTGATTTTTAGGATCCAACATCAAGGGCATTTTCTTACGTGGAAGTTCCACCACTATATATGTTTAATTTATAGATTTTATAAAATTAGTAATAATAACAATAACAATAACAATAACAATAACAATAATAATAATAATTTTACCGATTTTTTTATTGTTATAATTATTTTTGCATCCTTCTCCACAATACCAAGCACCAGCACCACCAGCAACGGCTTGTTCGGTGGTAGGCACCTCAAGGCAACTCTGGTGATATGCCTTGGGACATCCACCGCAAGAAATCAAATGATCCCCTTTGTATGATTCATTTTCGAAGCAAACCCAGCAGTCTATAAATATAAAACAAAGATTTAAATATTTATATACATGAAAAAACGAATTAATCGATTGATATTTTAATTTTAAATAAACTTACAAAGTTGTAAGACTGGCTGTCTACGGTCTGCTATGCTCTCGCTAGCAAAACTACTCAAATCTAATCGAGGGGTCCTGCAAGCGAAACCGTAGCCTTTGTAGTCGCAACCGTGTTTGCTAATAAATTAATTGGTTAAATATTTGTTAATAAATTGTTTCATGAATGATAGCAACATGTGAATAATAAATAAATAGAATCAAAAAGAAAATTACTTACTTGCATAGAGTTCTCTTGCCCCAAGGTCCAGGTCGCCAATTGACTCCCTCAGTGGTTCCGCAATATCTACACCAATCAATTCCTGATTCAGTAAATTGTTCAAATATTGTTGGTGTATGCGATGATGGTGATGATGACGATGCTGGAGTTGTAACAGCAGATACTACATCACCACTAGCTACCGCCTGAGCCAAAGGTTGTTGGCGCAAGTCAGCGGCAGCAAAACCATGTTGGGACTCATTAACAACAACGCTTATTCTTTTGTTACTAACAGGGGCTTGACATTCAACTCTTTTCCTATTATTATTATTAATATTAATATTAATATTAATATTATTTAATATAAATTTTTTTTGGAAAATTTTTTTTTACAAACCTTTTGGCCCCCTCAGTATGATTGTTGGTGACGTGACCTGTGGTGGAGGTGGTGGAAGGGGAAGAATAAGAATAAGAAGAGGTGGCCAACCCAGAGTTTACCATGGGTTGCTTCTTATTACGCTTTGATTTGTTACTGCTACGTGGCTTTCTACCAGATTTTTTCTTAATTTTCTTCTCGGTTGGTGGGACATAATCTTCGTCGTCCTCATTATCATCGTCTGAAGTGGTGTTGGTGGATGATGCTGCTGTTGATGGTGATAATGACGATGACGAAGATGAGGAGGATGATGAGGGGGATGATGAGGAGGAGAGGGATGCAGGAAATTCCTCATCATCATAATAAACTATAGCCTTTTGTTTTCGGTCTGCTGCAGTTACTTTTTGTTGCTTGCCATTAATAACATTCTTATTATTACCCTTGTTATTGCTATTTGATACTTTTACAACAAGTTGCTTTTGTTCAACGTGGCCATCAGAATTATTATTATTGGCATTACTAACATTGTCTACTACAGTTGTTGGCTTAACTTTTCCTGAAACGGATGATAATAATTTGTCACCATATCGTAGCGTCATTAACATCTTTCTTTCATCTCCGCCATTGGTTCTTCGACTCTTTTTTGATTCTGGGTATTTGTTATCGTTATCATTATGATCATTATTGTTGTTATCATTACTAGCATTATCGTCGTCGTCATCATCATCGTCATCGGACGAAGAAGACATAATACTCAATTTTCTTTTTCTTTTATCGTTATTGTTACTGCTACCACTACTATCACATCCGCTTGACACAAGTTCTGGAGTTTCCAAAGGTGGGCTAATAATTGAAAAGCTACGATCGTTATTTAAATCATTGCAATTAATAACAATATTATTATTGTCAATGGCATTTTTACTAAAATTGGTAATGATGTTTGGAACTATTGGAGGAGGTCTTGTGGTGGTGATGATTTTTGGATCGATTGTGTAATTGTTGTTGTTGCAATTACCATTCATCATCATCAACATCACATTAGTGGTGAAGTTTGATGTAATGTTGACTGGTATGATCGGATCTGATATTTGAGAAAGTGCTTGCACGGCATTCTGAATCAACAAGTTCGAAAGGTCGTATCCACTTCCATTACCATTATTGCAGTTGTTGTTGTTGATATTTGATAGTGTAGCGGTGGTGGTGGGAGGAGAAGCGGTGGTTGAAGTCGATTCGGAAATATTAGTAGATGATGACGAGGGAGGAGAAGGTGCAGAGTTTGATGTAGCGGTGGTGGGTACAGTTGTAGCAGCGGGAGCTTCAATGACCGATTCCAAAGTTGTAAAGAGTCTTTTCGTTCCACCATTAATTATTATATCGTGTAACGAACGTTGTGGTACTGTATTACTATTATCATCATCAATGATTGCGGTAGTAATGGATGTGGTATATGTTATTGGTAATAATGGCAAAGGTGAGTTATTATTATTGTTGCGGTTGTCGTTGTTAAAGATGACAGATGAGGGAACTTCGGGCGAAGTGATGGGGGTAGAATTGTTGTTGTTGTTGTTGTTGTTGTTGTTGTTGTTGTTGTTGCTGTTGCTGTTGTTGTTGTCATTATCATTATCATTATTTAAAAAGGGAACAATAGATGTTGATGGATTGAAGATTGAAGAAGTGAAAGATGAAGAAGAATCTTGCGCAGATCTCTTATCAGCCTTGTCCAACTCGTCGTAAATTATGCTCCACATTAGGTCATCGCTTTTACAAATATCAATTGGAGTTATAGCTACCGCCTGAGCCAAAGGTTGTTGGCGCAAGTCAGCGGCAGCAAAACCATGTTGGGACTCATTAACAACAACGCTTATTCTTTTGTTACTAACAGGGGCTTGACATTCAACTCTTTTCCTATTATTATTATTAATATTAATATTAATATTAATATTATTTAATATAAATTTTTTTTGGAAAATTTTTTTTTACAAACCTTTTGGCCCCCTCAGTATGATTGTTGGTGACGTGACCTGTGGTGGAGGTGGTGGAAGGGGAAGAATAAGAATAAGAAGAGGTGGCCAACCCAGAGTTTACCATGGGTTGCTTCTTATTACGCTTTGATTTGTTACTGCTACGTGGCTTTCTACCAGATTTTTTCTTAATTTTCTTCTCGGTTGGTGGGACATAATCTTCGTCGTCCTCATTATCATCGTCTGAAGTGGTGTTGGTGGATGATGCTGCTGTTGATGGTGATAATGACGATGACGAAGATGAGGAGGATGATGAGGGGGATGATGAGGAGGAGAGGGATGCAGGAAATTCCTCATCATCATAATAAACTATAGCCTTTTGTTTTCGGTCTGCTGCAGTTACTTTTTGTTGCTTGCCATTAATAACATTCTTATTATTACCCTTGTTATTGCTATTTGATACTTTTACAACAAGTTGCTTTTGTTCAACGTGGCCATCAGAATTATTATTATTGGCATTACTAACATTGTCTACTACAGTTGTTGGCTTAACTTTTCCTGAAACGGATGATAATAATTTGTCACCATATCGTAGCGTCATTAACATCTTTCTTTCATCTCCGCCATTGGTTCTTCGACTCTTTTTTGATTCTGGGTATTTGTTATCGTTATCATTATGATCATTATTGTTGTTATCATTACTAGCATTATCGTCGTCGTCATCATCATCGTCATCGGACGAAGAAGACATAATACTCAATTTTCTTTTTCTTTTATCGTTATTGTTACTGCTACCACTACTATCACATCCGCTTGACACAAGTTCTGGAGTTTCCAAAGGTGGGCTAATAATTGAAAAGCTACGATCGTTATTTAAATCATTGCAATTAATAACAATATTATTATTGTCAATGGCATTTTTACTAAAATTGGTAATGATGTTTGGAACTATTGGAGGAGGTCTTGTGGTGGTGATGATTTTTGGATCGATTGTGTAATTGTTGTTGTTGCAATTACCATTCATCATCATCAACATCACATTAGTGGTGAAGTTTGATGTAATGTTGACTGGTATGATCGGATCTGATATTTGAGAAAGTGCTTGCACGGCATTCTGAATCAACAAGTTCGAAAGGTCGTATCCACTTCCATTACCATTATTGCAGTTGTTGTTGTTGATATTTGATAGTGTAGCGGTGGTGGTGGGAGGAGAAGCGGTGGTTGAAGTCGATTCGGAAATATTAGTAGATGATGACGAGGGAGGAGAAGGTGCAGAGTTTGATGTAGCGGTGGTGGGTACAGTTGTAGCAGCGGGAGCTTCAATGACCGATTCCAAAGTTGTAAAGAGTCTTTTCGTTCCACCATTAATTATTATATCGTGTAACGAACGTTGTGGTACTGTATTACTATTATCATCATCAATGATTGCGGTAGTAATGGATGTGGTATATGTTATTGGTAATAATGGCAAAGGTGAGTTATTATTATTGTTGCGGTTGTCGTTGTTAAAGATGACAGATGAGGGAACTTCGGGCGAAGTGATGGGGGTAGAATTGTTGTTGTTGTTGTTGTTGTTGTTGTTGTTGTTGTTGTTGCTGTTGCTGTTGTTGTTGTCATTATCATTATCATTATTTAAAAAGGGAACAATAGATGTTGATGGATTGAAGATTGAAGAAGTGAAAGATGAAGAAGAATCTTGCGCAGATCTCTTATCAGCCTTGTCCAACTCGTCGTAAATTATGCTCCACATTAGGTCATCGCTTTTACAAATATCAATTGGAGTTATAGGAACCGAATTTGAACTATCAACTTCCGATGCAGAATCGCTATCAGATTGCAAATTATTACTATGATCATTATCGTTATCATCAGTATTCATAATACATTCCGACAACAAGACATCATTAACAATATTCTTTTTTTGATCGCTAGTAGCAGGTCCAAAGTTTATAGTTGTGGTAGCAGTTGCGGTTATGGTGGCAGCATTTTGTACGGTAGTAGATGGCGACAATTGTGGTTGCGATGATGGTGAAGGTGGAGGAGAACGTACGAATGATGTGGTGATTCTTAAGGATGATGGTGGACGATGATTCTGCTGTTGCTGTTGCTGTTGCTGCTGTTGCTGCTGCTGTTGTTGCTGCTGTTGTTGCTGTTGTTGCTGTTGTGGATCAGTAGGCACATTAATGAATGCGTTGCTTAGACCTAACAATTTGAAAATTTGAAATTTGGTTGATTAGTAACACGAAAAAAGAAAACTAATTAGCAAATTACTACTTCTAAAACACTGCCGCTACTGCCGCCATGATTTTTATTTGCAAGGGAATCATCAACGCAAACAAGATTAGATTAAGTAGCAACAAACATCGTTGTCGTCTTGATTATTGTTCATTGAGAATCTGAATCGGAAGAGATTTATTATTATTTGTTGTCGGTGTCCATTTTTTTTTTTATCAATAATTATTATTATCATCATTATTATTATCATTATTATTATCATTATTATCATTATTATCATTATTATTATCATTATCATTATCATTATCATTATCATTATTATTTCTTGTTATAAAAAATATAATTTTTTTCTTAAAAAATAGTTGTTGTTATGACGGCCAATTGAAATAATATTATGATAAAAGCACAACGATGATTCCATTGATCATTCCATAATTGGATTTTTTTTAGCGACATGTTATTGATAATAATTTTTAGTTTTTTTTAAAAAAAGTAATTTGTTGTTTGCTCGTTGACGTTATTACTAATAGAACAATCATTATTAATTAATTATCAAACCAATCGATCGCATGCGGAAGCGGCAGCAGTAGTAGTGGTAGTAGTAGTAGTAGTAGTAGTAGTAATTGGATGTTAGAAAATCTTCAAAATTTTTCATAAAATTATATACGTACTATGTAAACGTTGTACAAGATTATTTGAATTATTATAATTATTATTATGATTATTATTATTAATTATAAATCTGGTAGCGGTATCCATTTTATGAAATTCAAATCTATATATATATGAATATATAAATATATATTGAAATATAAGATTTTTATTAGTTGATTAGTTAATTTTGATTGTTTGATCAAAAAAAAAAAGAAAAAATAAGACTAATGACTATGTAATGAGTTATTTTTTTTCGGAGAATGAAATATTTACACTAATTAATTAAGGTATGGATGGATATTTTTGTGTGGTACCAACTAATAGTAATTAGTAATAATAATGGTAATTTAATAATATAATAATAAAATGGAAGCGCTAAAAAAATAGTAATCAATTGAGAAATTAAAAACACATTATAAGGCTGTGTATGACTAAGCCCCCACTGTTAAAAACTTATTGTTAAACTTACCAAAAAGTCTTGTAAAAAAATAATAAAAAGCGAAATGATAAAGAGAAACAAGTGAAGGGGGATTTTTTTTTTTTTTTTTTATAAATGCAAATAAATGTAAAGATGATAAATATATATAAAAAAAAATAGTGTATGTATATAAGAGATAAAATGTGATAGGGGATTGAGATAACGGTCGTATAGAATTGAATATATAAAGTACGTAAAAATAATTTTATTGTAAACGTCGTCGTCTCTTTTAGAATAGATGATATATATAAACACAACCAAGTTCAAAGCTATATATATGTATATATATATATATATATAATAATAATAATAATAATAATTAAAGAAGAAGAGAAATTTATTATTAGCAAATAGTCTTGGTCTTTGAAAATAATTATTTTTAATACTGTAATAAATAAATCATTACTTACAATCTTTAGTAGAGTAAAAAAAAATTTTTTTATAGAAATATTCAGAAAAAAAAAATATAATTATAGTAGACAATGTATTAGTATATATAATATTTCTTAAAGTGTACAACAGTTGCTGAAATATAATTTTTTTCTGTGTCGTAGAAGAAGAGAATAAAATGTGTTATTTATATATTTTTGAAAAATTTTTTTATATTCGCTATTTATTGTTATTTTTTTATTATTGAAAAGGAGAAAAAAAATTTTTCATGGTAACACACTATATAACAATAATAATTGATTATAATTGAAAATGTAATTGATTGTGTAATTATTTATTATAATAAGTATATATAATAGTAAAACACACGTACATAATGTATATAATAATAATTATTATATAATGTATAAAAAAAGATTTATATAGAATATAAAATTTATTTCTTGCTCTTTTTAGGCATACGAGATTTTCTTGTTATTCATTCTTTGAGAGAAAATCGGTTGAGAGTATAATTGCTTTTGTAAATAACCTAATTAATATATAAATTTATCAAAAGCTTATAATTATGAGTTAATAACTAAATTTTAATATATCTGAGTTAATGTGTCTGAGTTAATGACTGAAATGTAACATGTCTGAGTTAATGACTGAAATGTAACATGTCTGAGAAAATAACGGAGAATTTTAGAAAAAGGAGTGCTGTTGACATCCTTTATTTTTTTTTCTGCCTTCTTGTTCTTCTTCCTGTTTAATTATTAAAAAAAAAAAATGAGTCACAAATTTAATGAACTGTGAAACATCTGAAGTAACGCAACATTTGAATAATAATTTTTTTTTTAACAAATAAAGTACAGCAAGCAAATGAAATCAATTTTTATTAATAAATAAATGCTATATATAATAACAAATTAGAGTTATATAAATTACAGTAATAGGTATTTGGTAAATCTGTTATTTTTTATTGCATATCATCATCAATTATTGGTTGCGTTGGATGGATGGTGGTGGTGGGTGATGTTGATAATTTATAATTCAATTTATTTTTTTAATTAATTAATTTATTTATTTAGGAGAAAAAAGAGAGAGGGAGGGAGAGAGTTAGGAGGAGGTTGGTTAGTGAGAGAATTTGTTTTTTAACCATAATAATCAATATTAAAAAAAAAGATTGATTACGTATATTCAGTGCCAATCAATCACCAATCAAACCGATCGACTTATCCAATTAACTTAACTCGGAAAAAAGCCCAAGAATCTCTCTAACCTACCCTTGGCCTTGAGAGTTTTGAAAATTAAAAAAAAAATTTTTTTATTTTTTAAATCAAATGTTTATATAAATAAATATGTGCATGTTTTTATATTTTTACTTTTTAAATAATTAAAAAAAAAAAAATTTAAAAAAGATTATTAAAAATTAAATAATATGGTATAAACATTACTGTAAGAAATTTGTGGTACATGTCAATAACAAGTCGAATTAGGTCAAATTGTATTAGTTAATTCATATTAATTTTAAAAATATAATTTAGTAAATTGATTGGTTATTTCCAAAAGGAAGTACAAAAAGGAAGTACAAAAAAGTAAATAAAAAAAGTAACAAACATTTAATTTTATTTGAAAAAAAAAATTAAAAAAATTAAAAAGAAAGGAGGAGAAAAATTATATGAACAGATGAATGAAAGCTTTTTTTTTTTTTTTTATAATAAATGTAGACTTGCCGATCAAAAATGGTCGGATAAATCTCATTCGTATAACTGATAGCAAAAGATTTTTAAACTAGCTATTAATGTTGTGTTGTTAACAGTTTTTAATTAAAATCAAAATTTCGCTCTCCTGTCTCACCACACTAACCACACACCACTATTTTTCCATTGTTGTTGCTTATAATGATTATTATATTATAATTATTTATTATTATTATTATTATTATTATTATTATATGCATAAAAATTTATTTGTAACAAATTCATCAATTTTGTTGTTTTTTTGTTTAAATGTTTCGAATTTAATTTTTGTTGTGTAACAATGACAAATAAATTTTCGAGTTTCGCCTTTAGATAAGAATAGTAAATGTGGATGGACGGTGCCGAAAAATAATCACGGATGTCAATCAATAACATATAGAATGATGAAAGTGCACCAATTTGTGTAATAACTTTAAAATTAAAATGAATGATGAATGAAATTAATACGTTGAATTAATTTGATTTTTTTATTAAACTACGTATTCAAGATAAATAAAAAAATATTCTGATAGATTAAAATATTAAAAATATTAAAAATTCAGATAGATCTATCAAAACTCCATCTATATATTATTATATTCTATAATCATTTAGTCTTGACTTTTTGAATACCAAAATATTCTGTTGATGATGCATAATAAGCTATGTTGTTGATTTTGTTTATCTGCTACAACTACACCAACAATATTCCATGATAATTCATGAAAATCTAAATCATCCCGAATTATTTCATCCAACTTATCAGAACTTAACGGATGTTTTAAATTGCTTTTATTTCTGTCTCCTAAATAAACTGATGGTGATACTATTGAAAATCTATATTTGCTTTGCTTCTCATTATATGATACTTCATATCTGATTGTCAATGGCGGAGAAAAGAATAGTAAGTATAAATTATAATATATAATATATATATATATATATATATATACGCGTGTACATGTAAATTACCTTTCATCATCATTTTCCAAGTACAAGACTTCAGAATATAGTCTGTTAATTATATATTTGCTATCTGACATCAATTCTGGTGAATACTTATAACAAGGATCATGTTCATTGTTAAACAGGAATAAAATGGCATTTTGATTATTTGATACATTAAATGCTTTTTTTCTCTTTACAAGAAAATTTTTCATTCTTTCTTTTGTTCCTTTGCCACCTTTTGATCTACAAATCGCTTCGCCGATTTGTATTTTTTCAACCTTTTCAATTTTGTAGCTAACTCCATGATGATCACCCCAACATCTACTTTTATAATTGTTTCTTTTGGTGCCCTTATAATAAAGTAGTTTTGGATAGGCACGAATGGTAACATGAAGATCATAATTAGGTTGATTTTGTACGACCTTTGATTTATCATATTCAAGAGGGACAAATAATCCAGAGTGTATAAGAGTCGCAACAACATCTGAGTCATCACAGTAAATGTCTGTTCCCCATACAAAATGCTCTTTAACTTTGGTATTATCCCATGTCAAATGTTTAGCTTGTATCCAAATTTCCATTAAACCATTTTCTTTGAATTCCAGTGGTGGAAGAATTTCCTTGGGATTATAAAGTAAATGACCTTTTTTTATTACATTCAACAAGTATATTATTAATATTAGTGCATATATAAGTCAAACGTAACAATCAAAAAATAAATAAATTATTATTAACAAACCAAGATTTTTTTCTTTAAAACCATTCATGTTTAAAGACTCGTCATTATGAACAATCACTCGTGAAATTTCTTCAAGTTTAGTAGCATCATGGTGATTCATCTCTTCATAATAATTAGCTAGTTTATCTTTATCAATGTTATTATAATCTTCGATTTCATCATAATCATTATAATCACCATTATCTTCACCGTATTCTTCTTTCACATGATAATCATTATTAGAAGATGTCTCCAATCCACCACTTTTATTTATTTCTTTTTGTTCCTTTATTTCAATCGCTTCAAGTAAACATTGCAACGGGGAAGGAATACATTCATCCTGATTTTTTGAATTGTAGTTGTTGTTGTTGTTGTTGTTGTTGTTGTTGTTGTTGTTGTTCTTAATGATGTTGTTGTTATTATTGTTTATGATTTGTTCATTGGTGCTTTTGAAGTTATTGTTATAACTAAAAGTGTTATCATCATCATCATTTGAAAGAATTGCAAACACAGACATCGGATTAGATTTAGCAGCAGCAGCAGAAGTAGTAGACGATGATGTATATGACAAATTATACGGTGACGTATTATTATTATTATTGTTATTGTTATTGGACGAGGATGATTGAGAAAAATTCTTTGGAGTATAAGGTGTAATAGTAGCTGCTATCGTTGATGATTTAGTTGTTTGCGGTGGTGGTGGTGGTGGTGATAATTTCGATGCTACTAAAGATTTTAGAGGCGGCAATTCAAATCTTGGTAAAGATGATTGGTGTTGTTGTTGATTACTTTGTGGTGTTGGTATTAGTGGTGGCGACTGATCAAACACGTTAGAAGAATGATTGGGAGGAAATTTGGAGGAAAAGGTTAAAGGAGGTAAACTCCATGAGCCGATCTTTTCAAATTGTGGTGTTTGTTGTAAAGTATTTATTGGTGGTGGTAATGTTATCCTCATCCTTTTAGTAGAACTACTATTGGGAGTTTGATAGTTTTGTTGTTCATCAAGGTTCAAGGGGTCCTCTGTAATATGACGTTTTTGAGCTGAATTTTCCATGATTTGGATGAAAATATTTATTATGTGTGAAATATAAAATAAATTGCTTTTTTTTTTCTATTTTTGTTATTAATAAAAATTATTTTAAAGTTTGATATTTGACTAAAATAGAAATATAAAAAAATTGATTTATATATCACTATTACTATATATGGTATATCAAATTCTATTGTTATTATTGTTGTAACCTCTTGTGTATGTATTGTGTGTGTGTTATGCGTATTTTCACACAGGAAAATTTTCTTGGTTATTATTCCTATTATTCCCCCCCACTGTTATTTAATAAAATTAAAAATTTATCATTATAATCTTCCTTCTAACGAAAAATCGGACAGAGCATTCATTTCAAACAACATTTACCAAAACGCTGTTGTAAATAATGGTCTTGTTCAGCCAATCCGACGATGAATACTACTAGTCAATACTTTGTTGACCTACAAGTATCATCAACATTGGTAACTGAATAAATCCTATAATTATTACCAACAATATTTTCTCCCAACTGCAATAATAATAATAGTCGTAACAATTTGACTAAAGATCAACTAATTTTTATAGCCAACAATGACAGAGGTCGGTATAAAAAAATGGTTAGAGTTTTGGTGTTAAAGACATACTGAGATTAGAAAATATTCTAACAACAGCAGCAGAAACAACGAGAACAGTTTGTTTATTAGTTATAATAAAAATAAAGTTGTTCTTCATAATTCATTTTCTAATTTAATTAATTAATCTGGTTTTTTTTTCAAAAGCCATCGTTTAACTAATATGAAAGAAATTCCTCCAGAATTGCTTGTAGAAATGTCAAAAGAGTTTATTAGCCAGATCTTTTTGACTTTGGTCAAGTTAGGATGGGCCCATATGTTATTCTTTGCCATTTTGTTGGGAAAAACTTTTATTACAGTTGATGCTGCAAAGTCTTATTAGAATTCTATCTAGATACCTTTATAATGTGTCATACAATGAATAATTATCAAATTAAAATTTCAAACTATATAATAATAAGACTTAAAAGTAAAATTATATGATCGTTAGACATATCATTTGATTGATCGTTAGACATATCATTTGATTGATCGTTTAATTAAAGCAAGATTTTGTATCAAGAGATTCGAAATCTTATGGTCAATCAAAAATTCATTCCATTTTCCTCAAGATCGAAATTTTAATTCTAATGATATAAAATTGTAACCGATGTAGAACAATGAGTATGCTTTGCTTCAATTTTTACATGATTCAAGATTTATTTATTTTTTAATTACAGTCGGCGCTCGATATAGTGAAGTTTTGGCTAGTACAAATTTGGAAACTATCTGCGTTAATATCCAATCAAATTCAACTTTTCTGAAGATAGTTTCCAAATTTGTACTAGCCAAAACTTCACTATATCGAGCGCCGACTGTATGATAATAATTAACTTTTAGTTATTAAAAAAAAAAAAAAAAAAAGTAAATAATAATATATGTACATTGCATCGAATGATTTTAATTTTCATTAAAATCTTTTATATAGCAAAGAAGAAATGGCGTCCACAGTACCCACAATACAACCAAATAAACCCACCAGTATCACAAATAAATTTAAAACCATTTCCCAAATAGTCATACCATTCCACCCAAACAATCTACATAAAATACTACGGGTAATACAAATACCAGTAAACAGTTTGCGAATGCACCTAGCACAAAAACATAAATTTATAGAAATGATCAACATTAATGATTACTGCTTCCGCGGCTGTTGTCCTAGCGCTTGTTATAAGCTAAACCGACATAAAAAAAATTGGTCTCGAGTTAAATTGCTATTGTCATTATAGTTTTATCTATCCAAATTCTCTTCGTTTAAATTCTGACTAGAGAAAAAATTGTTGGTGATGTCCACACGATTGTTCGAGTTTTGATGAGTATGGTTATGGCCAAAGTAATTATGGTTTGTTCCGCGAGAAAAACAAAAAAAAAATTTGTATCGTCATATCTATAGATGGGCGTCTAAATTGTTTTTGGGTTTAGACAAAAATGTCTAAATGTCTAAATTAATATAAATAGTAATGATTTGCTTTAAATACAACTAAAAGTCACGTGTATATACAAAATCCACAAAAAATTCAATTTCAGCATTTTAGACAATTGAGACCATGATTGTCTAAATGTCTAAATTAATTTATTTTTTAGACATTGTCTAAATAATTTAGGACACCCATCTATTGTATATTTAAACTTACACTTGTTTATTTTTTGAAAGAACAAAATAAATAATATTATTATTTGTTTTATTCATTTTATTCAAATAAACATTTGAATAGAAAACCCTAACTGCTACTCAAGATATGATATTATTTTAGTACAAAGGGCTTTAGAAATATTTAATCAATAACTTAATTAGAATATAAAGAGCTATTGGTTTATTAAACTAAGCCAATAATTAACTAAAAAAAGGATTAATTTTAAAAGAATATCTGATAAATATTGGCATTTTCAATATTTACTAATACTTTTAGACTATATGACAAAAATATTATTAACTTATCAGTATGCTAATACCTTGATTATTTTTTTAAAGAATAATCAAATTCTGATATTTGCTGATACCTCATTACCCCATTACCCAATTTGGTATCATTTGGCCAGTAAAGAGATTATATATAAGCAAAGAAAAATGGCACCTTAAATTAGCACAAAAGAATTTTAAATCATGCACAAACATAACAGCTTAATAGCTTGATTGACATAGTGGTGCAGTCTTGCAATTTTTTTATTGTATATTTTAAATATAATTGATCATGTTTTTGACAAAACAAACATGACTTGGCTATTTAATCATTTCCTTCATTTCCTTGTATGTGAATGCCTCCATCCATCAAATATTTATGATGGTCATGATGATAATTTGATACATTTGATATCATCTTTGGCATAACAAACAATTGCATTACCCAGGTAGTAATGATACCAAGGCCATGCATAAACAAAACTTTAATGCGTGTCTACCCAGATCTCTGGGGTTCACAAAATAAATTACTTTTCCTGATTATCAATTATGGTTGCTCATGAATAATAAATCTGATGTTGATTGCATGTGTCAGATTTAATTAAAGCTTTCCTGTCACAAACATGCAATAACCATGCTTTCACATGCCCCATAACTGTGGAATTTTCTCCACAGGTGCGCCGCACACATGTTAGAAGGCTTTGGACAAAACATACTTATCTTCTCCTCAGACCAGGCTTGGCTGTTATCATATGGGCATTGATTGCTGATAGCTGGCATTTGTGTGATGATTGCTTTGTGTTACACATCTCCAGTACAAAGTCAGTGATTGCTTTGTGTTAAAAATTCTCCAATGCAGAAAGGTTGTTGTTTTAGATTTTCCCTGATTTCAGTTTTGAGTCTTGGGTTGCTGTCTTGTCAGTGGCATGCCAACTCATCAATAACCCTACCCCATTTACTAAAATAACAAATTCAGTTGGCACTACAATTCATCAGCAGAGTTGCGACAGCTTGGTCACAGAGCCATCCTTACCCTAGAGGTGGGATCGTTGCAAGCGAATTTTCAGCCAGCATGCCAGCAGCCTTCTCTGGTCTGGGAAGATTAGTGAAAGTGTCATTGACGATTGATGCAGTCTTGGTAAACTCCAGATCCACGCGCCTTCTGGAATTCTGTTGCATCATCATATATTTGGGTCGCCAAGTCAAGATTAGCCTTGTGTACATGAGAAACGTGTGGGAATGACTGTAAATGTGTTCAAGGTAGTGTGCGTGCTTCAACACTTGTAAAATTTCCAATAATCAAACATTGCATATCAAATTGTTTCTTTTTCAACAGTCAATGCCGCCTTGACATCTTGTGATTATAATAATAATAATAGTATTATTATTATTGATTATGCAAAGCAAAATATTATCAATGAAAATCTTGTAATCACCCAGCAAGATCTGCTCAGCGTTTTGATTCCAATTAAAATATTTATAAGCTAAAATAAAAGACACCTCATACATATCAATGCAAGTAAAAAAAATGTAGTACCTCTGGTTAGTTATTAACACATTTTCTTTAGGAGACCCAAACCAAACAACAACGTTCATGTTTTGTCACCATGGACTCTGTCAAAAAATAAATTGTTTTTCCAAAAAAAAAAATCAATTTGCGTCTGTCCTACCAGAAAAAAAAAACCAATAGGATAAATAATTAATGTGTACGTGTTGATCAAATAACAAACTTCTTTAAAAAAAAATGTCGTTTAATGACAAGAAAAATAAAAGAAGCAGATAAGCTGACAAGGAACAACATGGGTAAGCATTTTAAGGATGGTGGTGGTTATCGCCTGACACTCATCATTACTCTAGTTAACATCACATCATTATTTTTATTTTGTTTTGACTTTAGTCTTAAAAAGAAAATTAAACCAATGTTACTGAGCTTCAACCAATTGAATTAGGATCTGATATTAACAATGCTGTTGATGTTCTAACAAAATTACCTGATCCCATCCCTAAAAATACCAATATTGCCACTTTTCAACATCCAATTTTGATTGGTTCTCAAGCTGCAAGATATCATTTTCCTAGCTTTCAGAATCCAATTGACTGGAATATAATTGCCACTCCATCACAAGCTATTAACTGGTTAAATTCATTGAAAACCAAACATAAGACTGAAACAAAAATGGTTTATTACAAAAACATTTGTATCAAAATTCAATTAAAATGCACTATTAATAATGTGAAAGGCATTGAAGATATTTACAACTACAATATAGAAGTTGTCATTGGTCCTCATGACATGAAAGAAATACTCAATCAAGAAATTGAGTTCTGTAATCACAATTCCAGCAGTAAAATGATTATGGATATTTGTTGTGATGATAAAGTTATCAGAAACATTGCATTTCTTCCACCAACAAACCTTGTCTGTTCAGTAGCTTCTTTAGAAGTTCTTGAAGCACTAGAATCATCACATATCATTTGGCCTTATTATTTTGACAAACACATAAATGATCTACACTCTTTGAGAATATTATTAGGTTGCAGTGACACCAATATGCCAAAGTCACAACCATTAACAGGTCCATCAAGGAGTCTTGATGTTGAAACAATGCTGAAATCACACATAAATGAAATGGAAAAAATTTATGGAGTTCCTAGTAGGGTTTTTATTCATGAATATCATGAATATCATTAAGGGGTTACACACTATTAAAACAGCAAAAAATCCCTTAAAAACATGAGTTGATCACTTGATTTTAATAGTGTGTGACCCTGTGTGACCCCTTATGATATTCATGAATACAAACCCTAGTTCCTAGTGCTCAGATCAAAAATGATTTAGTGATAACAAAATTTATAAAACATGATGATATACACGAACTTATTAAATATGGTGAAAGACTGACTTGTGTAGATTTGAAACTCAATCAAGTAATTAATTAATTATCATTATCATTATCATATACTCTTATTTTATATATAACAATCATAAACACTAATCATTAAAAATCAATATACATATATATATATATGTACACATAATTATATTTAATATGGGTTGAGAACTCTCTTTTTCAACAAATTTCATATGAAACACAATCAAGATGTCTAAAATAAGAAGCCATGGTACTTTCGTTAGAAAGATATCTTATTACACAACTTGCATCATCACAAGAAAATGCATACAAATTGAGTCTATCTTACATTTGCACCATATCAACTAAAAATTGTCTTTGTCAATTTGTCATAGACAATTATCCACACCTAATAAGGTGTGACAAAGATCTGATGTCAATTGCACAACAAATAATTGATGAAAAAAACCCATCAAACAATACAATAGTTGGGTATGGTGTGGGAAGTGATTTATCTTTAGAAAAAACATATAATCTTAAAAATCTTCAATCTTAAATTTGGGTTTAAAATTTTTAAAGCTTGCTTATATTTATAAATAATTATAAAATATATTATATCAATTATTAAAAAAATATGTAATGATTGTTAAAAATTAATGACTATTAAAAAATAAAAAACATAAATGAAAAGCATAGATATAAAAAAAAAATGTAATAATATAAACAATATGAAAGGGGCATCCACTAATCTAATTTAAAAAAATGATTTAATATTTTATTTTTTGTTATCAACATCAGAACAAAATTGCTCAATCCCAGGAAAGAGTGGAAAGTCGTATATATTTGAATATTGGCAATGCCCAATTTCTGGTGATTCCAGCTCCATGATAAATTGTTTTCTTTAGATTGTATATATCTATTCTTAAATAAATATTAAAAAATACAAATAAACAAAAATAATTATAAAAAATTTATTATATATTATTTAATCACCATAGATATTTATATTTAAACTTTTAAGTTTCTTAATTGATTTTTCATGACCTTTCAAAGCAGCCTTTTTATAATAAATTATTGCCTGTTTTTGATTTCTTGGTAAATTTAATTTCCCTTCGTAATAAATATCACCCATGTTATACAAAGCAACTTGATTTTCATGGAAGGCAGCCTTTTCCATATATTTCATAAATTCAGAAGCCATTAAAGGATTACCACCGACCTTATTTAATATAGAGAATGCATAGCGAACTTGAGCATCAGAAATATCTTGGTCTGCAGCTTCTTTGAAACATCTAGATGCCTCTTCTGAATTTTTCTCAATTCCGCCATATCCTTCCAGCAAATAATAACCTTTCCAATATATTGCTCTAGGATCTTTCAATACCTCAGCATGATATTTGAAACATTCCCATGCCAATTTTCTTGAGGTATCATTTTTATCCTTGTGAAGTTTTATACCATCTTCTAATGTAATTATTACTTTTGGAACATCATCTAAACTCAATGTACCTAATGAAAGATCATCATCATCGAATGAAAGAGTAATTTGTTTGCCAATGCCACTTCTAGGTCTAGGTAAATAATGATTTCTGTATAAAGTAACTAATTGAGTAAGAAAAATAGGCATATTTGGTCGTAATGAAGGTTCTTGATTCCAAGCTATTTAAAAGAAAAATTATATTAAATATATATCCGTTATGTGTGAAATTAGAAACCTGCATGTTTGAATTTGTCACAGCAGTAAAAAATTTTTAAAGAAAAAAATGTGATACTATTTGGCTGTGATAACAATCCATTGGTGGTCCATTGGATCCATTAGTGCAACTTTTAGTATTTTATTAATGGCAATGGACCAGATCAAAACTCATTGGTCACAATGGATTTGGCCTATTTACAACCTTGTATTGGACTACAACATGATAGTTTCAAGTTGATCTTTATAAATATTCATTCATTTACCTTTTACTATTATGTTTTTGAAACATTTTTGAATATCATCAAAGCGACTAAGTTTCCTTACACTTTCTCTTCCACCTTCCAAGATATAATGAGTAATTTTTACACCATCATTATCAAGCATATGAAAATATGGAACTTGTTGAAATGATAGTTCCCAGACAAACATACCAAAACTAAACAAATTTGAGTAATTAGTTAAACTAATAATAATTTAATCAAAATTAATATATGGATATATATATTCCTTTACCTGAATATTTCACATTTTAAAGTGTATCTGACTCCATCAGGATCTTTGAGTTTCTCAGGGGCCATCCAGGGCATAATTCGTATACTTTTATTATGATATTCTCTACCTAGAGAAAAATTTGCAATTTTTGCTTTTCCAATATTGTCCATAATCTTTTTAATTTTAAAAAATTTTTTTTCAAGATTAATATTAACAATATATATATTGTTGCATGTTAAACAAATTAAAAATAAAAATAAAAATAGAAATTAATTACTCACTAAAATGTTTTCACATCTAACATCATGGTGAAAAATTGTACATTCATGTAGAAAAGCAAGTCCAGTACAAACATCATGAACAATTTTTAGTTTTTGTTTCCAAGTAATATCATATTTTTCATAAAAAGATTTTAAATTGCCATATTCAGCCCATTCAAATACCAGTACTCTATATCCATTGGCAGATGATGTGCCAAGAAATTTTACGATATTGTTTGATGGGAACAATTTACCTAAAATTGCTAAAAGAGTACGAAAGTCTTCTTCTTTATATTCTTCATCTGTAAATGGCTTACATGCTACTGGTTCATACCCTTTCAATAATTTTTTAAAAACTTTTCCACGTTTTACTACTTGCTCTGGATCTGGATCTCTTAAATCATGTTGTCTGATTGATTTAATTTCAATTGGTTGTTTATGACTATTACTCATTGATGCAAGTGTATCTATTATTAATTTCATATCATTTGATTGATTATTCAAACTGGCTTCAATTGTTTCTAAAGCCTATTAATATTAAAATAACAATAATAGTGGAGATAATGATAATTGATAATAAAAGTGACAATTAGAATTAAATTCATATAATAAATAATAAATTAAATAAATGTTTATTAATTTATTTATCTATATTTTACCAAAGACATTTTATCAAATTCAGTTTCCATTATATTTTGTAAATCATGAATTTCTTTAAATTCATCAAGACTTATTCCTAGCTTTAAATCAGCAATAGCTTCATCATGTCTTTTTACAAGTTGAATAACTTTCCCTTTTGATTTAATATATTTCATTGCTCCTCTCAAGTTAGAAAACTCTTCAATAAATCTTTTGATTTCAATTGCCGCATTTACATAACTTTGAAGGCTTTTATAGAAATTACTACTTTTAAATTTTTCTTCTTTGTCTTTTTCATCCCTGTGCCTATATAAATCAGACAAAGCACACGATCCTATCTCTAATCTGTCTGCTAAGATCAAACATGTTTTCTTGGTATAACGTGCATCTTCAGCTGTTTTATAAGCGTCTCTTGCAAGCTTTGCTGTTATGTCAATTAATGGCGGATAAAGTCCATATATATCCATTATTATTTTTTTATAAAATAATAATAAGGTTTGTTTTTTAGAAATTAGTACTACGCTTCGTTTTTTTTTTTGAATTCCTTTTTTTAAAAAATAATCTTTTTGGAAAACTTGTTTTACGAACTTTAACCCATTGTAAATGATGGTGATAGTAGTATCTTTCTTTTCTTTGCAGAGCCTGTAGAGAGTGCATATGTAAGCAACTAGTGAAAAATCTCTGCTTTTCAAACCTATTTTTTTGGGAAGGAATTTTTTGTTTTCGTTGGGTGGTTATTTTTCTGAAATCGATTGCAAATACCTCTTTTCCACGCGATAAACGTCCTTTTATTGTTTATCGTGCAACTATAAAATCTTTTTCCAGAACTGTTTGGTTTAGTTTTTAGCAAGAAAAGCATTATTTTATTATTAACATTTAATCAACGATTTCATTTGACAATTTTGGTTGATTAATGTTTGCTATTACATACTAACACTAAAAATGCTAAAAAACAAATTATCATTTGTCCTGGTTTTTATGGTGGCGAGGCATTTTCCTCATATTCGGTTTGGGGTTTTAACATTAAACCCGCGAATGAGAATGAAATGGAACATGATTGTTTTTATATTGTAAGAAATTAGTTATTATAAAAAAATCGGGACCAAGGGGAAAATAACAAAATAAAAATGTGACTTTACAGAGTGTAACCCTTATGAATGAATGTCTATTATGTATTAGTATATTATTAATAGTCTTAATTATACAATTAATAAAAATGGCCAATATTAGCGTGCTTGTCTTAAAAGCCTTTCCCATGAAACGTCCAAGATGGTCGGAGCAAATACTTAATCGGAAATTATATTTTTAACTATCACTGGTGAAAAAAAAATCTTAGGGAACAAAGGTTTTATATAATAATAAATGATATGTTTATGATAATGACAATTTTTACAATAGATTTTGCATTTTACAGATCGTGAAATCGAATCTTTTATATCATGTATACATTTACAGTGGATGATTTTACATGGTATTAACCATTAGGTTTAATGTTACAATCAGTACAGTTTTCTATTAATTTTAATGTTCCAAAGCAATTCATTTAAAATCTAATTGATTTTCATATGTATTTGAAATTGATTTACATAATAAATCGTATCTTGGATAAATTGATTCAATCAATAGTTTTAATTTGTTTAACAATTCAATTCTTTCCATCTTTAAATAATACCCAATACTTATTTATCTTTAGAAATTTCTTTAATTCGTGGTCCGTCGACTATCTCAAAAATTTATTGTGCATGTTTCAACGGAAGAGTAATAATAACTATATAAATTTTATTATTTTTGACCGCGTAGTTTATAAATTAATTCTTTTGGGAAAAAATATAACAATGTAATAATAATTCATCATTACACGTGAAAATATCTCCAACAACCAGAATGCAGTTTTTAATATTATAATTCAATTGGAAATATTCCTTTAAAAAAAAAGAATGTTCTTGTGATGACATAAACCTTCTATGATAAAATAAATCAATAATATTATCAAAATGCTACTCAAAATATTATTTGAAACATTTGAAGTATTAATTCTCTGTTTCAAATGGAAAATAATGATGTAGCTGACTGAATATGTACGTATTTGTATGTTCTCTATCCAATGTAACATTAAACAAGTATAAATAAATATATTAATATCAATTTGTTGTGTACATCTTAAAAAATTTACTTCTTTTTTTACAATCATTATCATTGTCACCCGTTAACCGATTATCGTCTATATTAATATTAATATTTTTTTTAAGATTGGCCTTTATCTATTTCAACAACAGTTTAGATATTCCATTATTACTTTATTGTCATTTCAGATACCATTCTTGCTACCATCATCAAAACAATGAACTAATCAATCAATATATTAAAATCTCTAAAAATTTCCTCTTGCCATTATGTGAAGTTGAAGATAGTGGTGAATGTAGCAATTGGTTTTCCTGTGGGGTTGGAATTGGATTAATATCAAAAGCAGTCAACCTTACTATCCAAGACCGTTTCTTTTGCCTAAGAAGCAAATGCTAAGAAGTCTGACTTTTAATTTAATCTCCGACTAGAATGATGACCATCATTTTTTTAATAACAACTAGAATGACAAGTTTACAGATCAATAATCACTGCCATCATTTTTTATAAAACAAAAATAAGATATATTTTCATTATTACATAATTTTTATTATTAAAATTTGTTCAATGTTGATATTGCAAAGCGGCTTTTAGTTAACACCGATTACGACTTAACTTTTGGGCTACTCTTATCAGTTAATTGCAAGAAACTTACAATAATTTGGCGCTTGCCAATTAATTAGTTTACTTTAGCTCTCGCTTACTTCCTCTTTCTTGCACACAAAGAAATAAAATGGCACTTTCACAAAGCTCAACGGCTTCTATAAAGTTTTCTTTATTCATTTGTGACTGATTTAATTCAGTTGTTTATTTTTATCTGACCGATTTTGGTATATTTACAAACAATTTAAGCAACCACTTTAAAAGCCTTACGTTTACGATTACAATAACTCACTAGTATTTTCAATTAACCTTTGTATAATACTTCACTAACTCCCCACTAGTTAACTAACGTTAGTACTGAAACCTTGTTTACTCACTAAAGTAAATCATGTTACTAATCGTTATCAACATCCAATAGTTAACTAACGTTAGTACTGAAACCTTGTTTACTCGCTAAAGTAAATCACATTACTAATCGTTGTCAACACCCAATAGTTAACCAACGCTAGTCATAACCTTCATTTACTCACCAACGCGAAAAAATGTGGTTTTTTTACCAAGGCACTCCACTTGTTGTTTTGGTCAAAGCACTTTAAACAATGAAAATAAAAACAACGTTTATTTTTATTTTCAAAAATTTATTTATTTAGTAAAAAACAATGAGTCTATGACAAAGTTTTATTTTATTAGAATGTTAATTATGCATTTCTTTTCCTCTGCTTTTTAAGTTGAGAAAATTTTCTAAATTATTCATTTTTCGAGCAAGTACATATTATAAAAAAAAACTGTTCATTTATTTTTAGGAAATTCTATCCATTGTTTAATCTGTCAGCTGTAAAAAATTGTATTATTGATATAGCAAATATATCAATGTAAATTAATTGTTAATGTTGAGAGCCAAAAAATTTTAAAATCAAAGTATTTGTGTGGCTGTTGTGCGCGAAAATGAAATCAATGTGAATTTGCAATTCACATACATGAAATTCAAATTAGCCAATCAGAATTTCATATCCAAACACCCCACCCCAAAATTTTTCGATTTCACATACAAACATGGCTAAAAAAAAAAAAAAATTCACATAATTTTGGCACTTTAAATGAAAATAAACGATACTTCTACTGACAAAAATGATAAATTATTTTATTGTATTTTTATTACCCTCCTTCCCCCCAAATAAAACTACATCACATCTATTATTACTGATTGATTAATATGTTAATTAAAAAAATTTATTCATTTGGTCAAAAGTGACATTACTACAAGGAAAATTATATCTTTGTCTAGGACAGGACAGTCAATGTCCATGCCTGTGTCTGCTAACAACACTGGTTATATAAATAATAATAATACAAATACAAATAAGAAGTGAAAGTGTGAATATAATAATTTAGTAATCTACATAATATCACAGTACATATATACTACATTTACAATAAGATTGATAATATTTTAACAAAGTTGTGCGCATAATTTTCAGGGTTCTATCTATTCTAAAGATCCAAGATTTTATTAAATTTTGTTTGCAGTGAACCAGTGCCAGTAGATTCTGTTGAAATAATACTGGAATAACTGAAAGAATTACTGTCTTCATTTTTTTGTTGCATGTAATTTTCCTCTTTATCAACTTTATCAACTATATTTGAGTCTGAAATCATTCTATTAAGCATAGTTTCAACATATTGAATATCAGGCCTGCTTTCTGGATTATCCTGCCAACATGCTAGAAGTAAATAATTAATAAAAATTTAATGCATATAAATATATAGTTTTAAATATAATAGATTTTTTACCTTTGTATAAATTAATATATTCATCAGGTGTATTAGGAATAGGTTCTTCACAAATTCCTTGAGAAATACTAAACATTAAAGTAAATTGTTGATGGTGATTACTAAAAGGTGGTTGGTTACTAGTCAACTCCCATAATAAAACACCCACACTGTATACATCTGATTTTTTGTTTGGCTTACTGTTATACTTGAAACATTGTGGGTCAATATAAGGAACCAATCCTATCAATTTGAATGTTGAAGTGGCTGTAGATTCAAGTATTTTGCGGGAAAGTCCAAAATCTGCCAATTTTATGGTTTTTTGGTGAACCAAAAAGTTGTTTGAATGCTTTTCAAAAAAGATAAACATTATTAAATTTATTATTTTTTTCTAAAAAAATAATAAATTTATTATTTAATTACCAAATCTCTATGGATAATATTGTTTTCATGTAGACACAAAACAGCTGATGCAATCTCATATGGGGGCTGTTCTAGGAAAAAGTGGGTTTCTTCAGATTTTTTGTTTTTGAGATATTCATAAAAACAAAAAGCACCCC
>CAUDNR010000521.1:0-21829 GCA_958430865.1 Entrophospora sp. SA101
TCAAATATTCCAGAAGAATATGCAAAAATGATGCAAAAATGTTGGGATGTTGACCCATCTAAAAGACCAACTATTGGTGAACTTAATGATTTTGCTATAGATTATTCAACAAAAGTTTATAAAATTGAAGATTTAAGTAATGAAACTATAATTTCTACTACAAGCAATTCAAATAATGATAATTCACAACAAATACAAAAATCGCATCCATTAGCATATCATTCAAGCAGAATATTAGATGATGATATTGCTGGATATATAAGTTTACAACATGATCTTGAACTTGGACCAATATCCAAAATAATTGATCATTCAAGCAAAATATTAGATGATAATACTGCTAAATATAAAAGTTTACAAGATGAACTTGAACTTGGACCAGTATCTAAAGTTGTTTCTGATAATAAAAGTAATTAAATTTTATTATGATTAATTAATCCACTGAAATTTTTCAATTTTTTAATTTTTTAATTAAAATTAGATTTTAATGGTAAAGGAAATGATTTAGAAATGATGGATGATAAAATTAGCAAGATTAATGAAATTGCAGAATGGAATCAAGGTAAAATATAATAATATTTAAGTAAATGTTTAAGAAATGAATTATCAATGAAATTTTATGTATTTTTAAAACAGTTGAAATTAGCAATAAATCTAACAATGATCCAATTAAACTTTTTACTGGTAAAGTTATTTTAAATTTCCTTTTTATTTGTTATTTTATATTTATAATAATTTATTTATTTTATTAATTAAATATTAGTTGAAGTTAAGGATTTGGTCACAACTGAAGGTAGTTATTATTATTATTTGTATTTTATTTTATATCCTGGATTAAATTTTTTTTTTTAAAATTAATTTTAGAAGTTATGATGTTGGGTGAATTATCAATGGATGATTAATTATTTACATTAATATCAATTATGAATTATTATGTATTATTATTATTTATTCTTTTAAATAGCAAATAAATAAAATTTTGCAGATTTAAATATTTTAATAATTCTATATGTATCTTTTTTTAATACAAAAAACAAAAATTTGCCATGTCTGTCTCTTTCAAAATTTCACAAATTGATATATGCTTTACATATTCATCTTTTTTTTATTATTGCCAATTTTGTGTTGTGTTGGAAATATTCAGCTTCTTTGCTTTTTTTTGCATTGCATATAAACAAAGAGTTGAAAGAATTTTTAAATAAAGTAATTCCACATGACAAATAGAGGCTCCTCTAATATCAATGTCAAATCATCAAAAAGATGAGGATATTTAAATTCTGAGCTATTTACTCTATGAATACAACAGATGAATCTGTCAATGTCCAATTATATGTTTTTAAATTAAATCAAACTTCTTTTGGTGAATATTTTATTCCAGAGAAATTGAAACTCTTCTAGTGCTGTGAGTGAATGAATGATCAAGAGAATTAATTTTTTATGACATTGTAATGACTTTTTGTAATGTTATTTCAACAATGATTTTGATATAAAATTTTGAAAATTCTGTCTATTAGGCACTTGTAATAATGAGTGTTATTTTGATTAATTAATATAACCACTTTTGATTGTTAACATTGGCAATTAAATTCACTTAACCAAACTGCTATGACTTCAATAACTCTTGATCTTATCAAAATACTTTTGCATAAGCATCAAGTATTTGCTTCTTTACTGTATTCTGAGAAATCATTTGTTGAAAATCTGATATTTCTTGAGATCTATAATTTTAATAATCAAGGATGAAAAGTTTTTGATCAGGAAATGTACAAATTAGGAGTAAAGTTTAAAAACGCATATAAACAACGTGAGCTATATTAATATCATAGTAAACATATACATGTAGAAAGTAGAGTTGTTACTCCCATTATAATATGGGGGGGGGGTTCTAGCAAAAACCGGGTATAAGTATAATAAATTTTTTTGAGTGAATATGTTTTTGATATATAAAGTGAATATTTCAAGCCTTATATCTTGTTATTGTACTAAGTAAATAATGTCTAAAATTTTTACCAGTTATAATCCTTGTGGTATAGACATATATTATGCAGAAAACTCAATTTTGGTCTGGAGGCTTTATACACGGTTTTTGCTAGAAAACCCCCCATATAATCGTGCAGTTCGCAAAAAATATCTGCAAATTTCGTAAAACCTCAGAATATCCAATTTTTATTGGTGAGTTGGGTGCGTGTTATCCTTATTTAAAAATCGATTTGGCGATTTTTGTGGATAACTATATGATAATACTCCCTCCCATCAATAGACATTTATAATAAAATTTTAATTAATGAAAATAATGAAAAATATTAAAATAAAAGTTTTATTAATGTCTAGGAAGTTCCTTTACAAATAAACTACTTATATTCCATCTTGGGCTGCTATCATCTACAACATTATTAGTAAATGGTTGATCAACATCTAAAAAAATCTCATCATTTGGTTTAGAATATCTTCACATTGATCGCCATATTCAGACTAAAATTACTAAGGTGTCTTTGCACTCTTTTTTTGTGTTAGTAAACTTATTAGCAATCAAGCCTTCATATTTTTACATGGATGGCAAATTGCAAATTATTAAATTTATTTGTCTTGTTTGTCTGTTCATTTAATATTAATACCATAAAAATTTTTTTACCACATGTATTCCCTCTTGATCCTTCTTCTTTCTTAGCATGTTAAAAGAACTTTTTTTAAAATAGTGGTTGCATGCAACTTGTCATTCTATTAAAACTCATAAATTCCCCAATCCTCCCATCTTCATACATTGTTCAACTTGCAACAGTAGTAGCAATAAAAAAAGATTCAATGCTGTTTGTAACAGAAGGAGTTTAGTGTCATCCTCAAAGGATAAGGATTATGAGGGGTTGAATGGAACTTTGATTGGAAAGAAATAAATTCTATAATTCTACAAAAGACTTAAAATATGACAAATTGAGAATAATGGTGGATCAAGACCCATGATGACAGCCATATCAAAGGTTTGATCATTCAATTCTTCATTATTAAAACCATCAGGTTTTTTGGAAGGATTGTGCTTGTGTTTATTTCTGTATTTTGTCCTACATAATAAAAATACTTTGTAAATTTCCATAAAAGGGATTTTGATTTAAATTTTTTTTTATAATAATTCAAAAAAAATGTCATTTCGAAATTTATTGTCATCATTATCATTAGACAGAGAAGATTTTGTGTATAGAACTTATAATGAATTACATGATAATTCTGTATCAATTGGAAATGATATTTATGATAATACTTCATCAAACACATCTCTCAGAGAAATTCAAAAGGCTATATTTTCATCATTAGTAACTGTAAATGAAAAACTTTCAGAAAATGAAAAAGAATATTGTAAAGAAAGATATATTTATGAATTGGAATTAGATAATGCAACTTATAAATGGGGTGAATTAAAAGAATGTAACAATTGCAAATTAGGCAGTTACTCAGACAGATTTTGTGAAAACTGTATTTGTTTACATTTACAGAAGCTTTTTGATACATGGTCATCTGGAAACAGCATCATTGACAATTTTATTCAAGAATGTCAAAAGCTCTCATCTCTTCCTACACGTATTATGGAATGGATCCCATTTGATCAATTTGTAGGAGTGGAAAAAAGGGAGTATATTTGACTATGATGAAAATAAAGAAGAATTTATTTATCATGGACCTCAATATGTAGCATTAAAACTATTAAATAATTCAAATGAATTGGGGAAAAATTTTTTTGATGAAGTCAGTAGTAAATTATTTTAAATTAAAAATTATATTAATCATTATATTAATTGATTTTTGTATAATTTTTCAGGCATTAAATTATTGTAAAATTAAATCTGGAGCTATTGTTTCCTGTTATGGTATAACTAAATTCCCAGAAAATAACAACTATGCAATGGTTCTAAATTATATTCCAGGAGGAAATTTAAGAGATTATTTGCAAACAAATCATTCACATTTAACTTTAAAAAATAGAATTACAATATTTGAATATTTATGTTTATCATTAGATGATATACATCTGCAAGATTTAATGCATTGTGATTTACACAGTGGTAATATTTTAGTACAAGGTAATGCTTGTTTTATCACAGATTTGGGATTATGTGGGCCAGTTGAAGATGAATCATCAAACAAAATATATGGAATTATATCATATATTGCACCTGAAGTTCTTTGAAAAACAAGCAAAAATACAAAAGAATCAGATGTATATAGCATTGGAATGTTGATGTGGGAGATATTTTCAGGACATCCACCTTTTGATGATAGAGCACATGATCATCATTTAATTATGGAAATTTGTAAAGGTTTAAGACCACCAATTTTATCAAATATTCCAGAAGAATATGCAAAAATGATGCAAAAATGTTGGGATGTTGACCCATCTAAAAGACCAACTATTGGTGAACTTAATGATTTTGCTATAGATTATTCAACAAAAGTTTATAAAATTGAAGATTTAAGTAATGAAACTATAATTTCTACTACAAGCAATTCAAATAATGATAATTCACAACAAATACAAAAATCGCATCCATTAGCATATCATTCAAGCAGAATATTAGATGATGATATTGCTGGATATATAAGTTTACAACATGATCTTGAACTTGGACCAATATCCAAAATAATTGATCATTCAAGCAAAATATTAGATGATAATACTGCTAAATATAAAAGTTTACAAGATGAACTTGAACTTGGACCAGTATCTAAAGTTGTTTCTGATAATAAAAGTAATTAAATTTTATTATGATTAATTAATCCACTGAAATTTTTCAATTTTTTAATTTTTTAATTAAAATTAGATTTTAATGGTAAAGGAAATGATTTAGAAATGATGGATGATAAAATTAGCAAGATTAATGAAATTGCAGAATGGAATCAAGGTAAAATATAATAATATTTAAGTAAATGTTTAAGAAATGAATTATCAATGAAATTTTATGTATTTTTAAAACAGTTGAAATTAGCAATAAATCTAACAATGATCCAATTAAACTTTTTACTGGTAAATTTATTTTAAGTTTCTTTTTTATTTATTATTTTTTATTTTTTATTTATAATAACTTATTTATTTTATTAGTTGAAGTTAAGGATTTGGTCACAACTGAAGGTAGTTATTATTATTATTTGGTTTATACTGTATTTTATATCCTAAAATTAAATTTTTTTTAAAATTATAGAAATTATGATGTTGGGTGAATTATCAATGGATGATTAATTATTTACATTAATATCAATTATGATTTATTATGTATTATTATTATTTATTCTTTTAAATAGCAAATAAATAAATTTTAGATTTAAATATTTTAAGAATTCTATATGTATCTTTTTTTAATATAAAAAACAAAAATTTGCCATGTCTGTCTCTTTCAAAACTTCACAGATTGATATATACTCTACATATTCATCTTTTTTATTATTGTTGCCAATTTTGTGCTGAGTTGGAAATATTCAGTTTCTTCGCTTTCTTTGCATTGCTTATAAACGAATTCCATATGACAAATAAAGACTCCTCCAATACCAACGTTAAATCATCGAAAAGGTGAAGATATTTAGATTCCGAGCTATCCATTCTATGAATACGATGCACGACCAGGCATTTATACAAATGGTTTTTTAATAATTGAGTAAAAATAGGTAAACACCGCCACCACATCATCAACACGAAATTTTAAGGTTTATGATCAATCAAATAAAAAACACACAAAAGGATTAAACCTGTTAAATCTAAGTATGAGCAAGTAAACATTAACATTTTGTGCATTATGGGAAAAATTCAATAATACTTATCAAACTGGTATTAAGAGAATAGCTTTCTAATTTAATGGGTAATCAATATGCTTATAAAGATCTCGAAAGAAAATTTTATGTGGAATATTTGTATTGTTGGAATTTCTTGAACGAAAGGCTACGCATTGATAACTATGTTTCTTTTTTTCACAGCTCACATTTGGTATTAACATGAATGTTAGACACGGATTTGACCGAGTCTTTTACAATAAAGCTCAATATCAACCATAGGCTCTTATCGAGGATCATTTTCAATAAGATCACAAAAATCATAAATAAAATCATCAGATTAAAGACTTTAAATAATTTTCTTTTCGCGTTTTAACATCTAATTAATTTCTTTTAATATTAAAAAATTACACAAAAGAAAAAAAGCAAGTGATTAAAGACACCTTTGAGCAAGTATCACAACCTTTATTTCCGTTTAGTTGAAGTTCTAGTTGCCAAGATAATAAAAAATGTTAAATGTCTATTTTGATGGTGATAACGAGATATACATCATTTTACATTTTTTTTGAGCAAAAGATCATTAAATAAGAATCAAAGATGTTCAATTTTTTTAGGATTGGATGAATAACATCAGATTATTCTGAAAAACCCACGGGCGAGAAATCTGGGTTTTTAAATTAGAGACCATATCACTGTCACAAATTAAAAGACAAAACAATTCAATGAATGAAAATCCAGTTTTGTCGCAATGTTAACAGTTAATTAATAAAATAAATAATCAAAAATATAATTTCTGACTTTCCGATTATTATATTATTATTATCGTTATACTTTTGCAAAAGGATTTTTGTTAAGCCTTAATTTAACCCACATTAAAAAGAAAGTACCAAATATGATAATAGAACCTGAATACATTATTGGTAAAAAATAAATTTCGACTCCCTCTTGATTTGTTGCTTTGGATTTACTTAAATCCAACAAAGCACCTGCAATTGGCGTACCAAAAGTTGTGCCAATTATATCAATAGCATATAAATATCCTATACTATTTGTTATCTGGTCATAGCCTACTATGTCCGCGGCAACCACCGGAAGCAATGAAACGAAACCACCAGCATTCATTCCATAAATCATAGCAAAAATTAATAAAGGTACTAAAGTTGTTGAAAATGTCCATATTAATAGTACTACAGCGCCGGATGAAAAAGTGCATATAAAACAGGTGTTCATTCGACCTCTAATTTATTAACATTTTTTTTTTTTTTGGTTAAAATTTTAATAATAAAAATGAAATAAAGAAGAAAATCAATCAATCCAACTTACAATTTATCGGCGCAATAGCCTAACATTATTCGACCAAACGCATTCATTCCACTTGCAACACCAACAATTATAGCACTGGTTCCTTCCGAAATGCCAATATGTGTGGCAAATGCTACAATGTTATACAATTATTATTATTGTTATGGTTATACACTAATAACTATAATTATTATGCTTACATGGTATTAAGTAAAAAGGTACAAAAAATCCAAACGACATAAATAAGGAAACCAAAGCTAACCCAACAAATTCAGGAATTTTAAATAAGCTTAAATCTAAAATCTGTTGTTTCTTTGACAAATCATTATTTTTATTCCTTAAATGGTAATTAGGCGGAAGGTGTATAAATTTTGTCGATATTAACAATAATATAGTTCCCCATAAACCAAAAATTCTTATTGTCCATTGATGACCAACGATAGATAATAATTTGGATATTATTGGTGAATAAATCAAAGGTCCAACACCACCACCAGCTATAGCAATGCCGTTTGCTAATCCTCGGCGCTTAACGAACCATAATGAAGGTGTTCCAACGCATGGATAGAATGCGAGCGAACATGATATACCCCATAATAGTCCTTGAGTTAAGAATAGTTGCCAAACCTTTTTTTATTTTTATTTTTTCGAAAAAATAAATTAAAAATGTTTTCGCAAAAACCTAATAATAAAAAATCAAAAATACTAACAGTTACGGCAAAGCTTGCCATTGTGTTAGAAATTGCAAAAAGTATTGTTCCAGTAATCATCAAAGGTTTATGACCAAACCTATCTATCAGATAGGTGGAAAATGGACCTAATGAGAAAATAGAACTTATACTTATTGTCCCGATGAAGAATAAGGCAGAAGTAGAAACTTGCTCGTGGAATACATTTTTATAATAATAATCTTGAAATATTCCCCATGTATAACTATGTCCAATAGTTGTTACATTTACCATAAATGCAACAAGCACTATTACCCATCCATATCCTCCATCTGGTACTACATATTCTAATGATTCTGTATCTATTTTATCATCATTATTACTATTACTCCTACTGTTATTATTATTATTGTTATTATTTGATTCAGGATAAATAAGGTTTTCTTCAGATACTTTTATTTCATTTAAATATTTTGTATTATTATTATTTTCAATTTCAATAATTTCAATCGATTTTTCCGTCATAATTTTTTATTATTATTCCTATTATTTTTTAAAAAAAATTATTCTTTTTTTCTTGCTTTTTTTTCCCATATTAATAATGTTGATGAAAAGCTCGCTAAATTGTTTTTCCAATCCCGTGATTGAAATAAACTTCAAATAAATAAACATTCAAGTATACAATCGAAAAAAAAGAATGAATTGATGATGATGATCTCGAATGTTGGAAATTATCCAAAGTGAAACCAAGCGTTTAATCAATAAATTTTAAAAATTTTTGTATATCGCATCAATAAAAAAATAACTAACCTTTACAGTAGCATTTATTTTGCTTTACAAACTCAAATTTTTACAAATAATAATAATAATAAATCATTATCCGTTGTCATATGCAAAATAACACGTTCATTGCTATTCGATTTTGTGTGTATTATTTCTATGGGCGATCCATTTTTAAAATGACAAGTCATTAAATAAGAATAAATTCATTTAAAATATTATGGGTCAAGAAATCAGTGATTTTTTTTTCTAAAGCTGATTTACATCTCCCTTCCATAGTCATAATAATATTTTTGACATTCTTAGTCGTATATCGTTTCAATTGTTCTTCATAATGTGCAAATTCTCTATCAGGACTCAAACTGTAAATCAGGTTTTTTATATTAATAAAATATATCTTCTATTTTGTTTTGTAGTTCATTAACTGAACTGTCCCACCAAAATTAAACGATTTCTGACCTTCAAGTCAGAAATACAATGATTAATCACATACCTTGACAAACCAGTAGGCGATCTTATATTGTAGATGCTTGATCCCATATAACTTGGTCACTTTTTTCAAATCGAGGTAGCTCGAGAATTCCTTTTGTGTTACTGCTGTATGTGAAATTGAAACGAAATTTATAATTAAAATTTTGGGGTAGGATATGAAATTCTGATTGAATTTCACGTATGTGATTTCAAAACCAAATGAATGATACACACACACACATATATATATATTAGACGACCTACAGGGTGTCGCTCAAAATTCAAACACCTCGTTTTGAAATTCGTGCATGTATTAATCCAATAAAGTATCAAAAGAATGTTTGTCATCTACCTCCAAGTTTTCAATGATTGTTGGTAAAATTGTTATATCTTCTTTGTGAACATTATCTATTAATTTACATATAATAGAATCATAATGTAACGATAAAGGCAATTTTTTTTCTAATTCTTTTAATCGTTTTTTTAATTTCCAACTCACCATATCAATCGAAAAGAGCATAATTTACCTACAATTTTGTTTTCTTTGTTGGAAGCGGCCAGTCTAAAAATAAACCCAAAGTTTAACCCTTTTTTTTAAATAATAATTACTAGAATAACTCTCAAATGATAAGCAATGCTTACTCATGGGAAGCTCCTAAACTTTTTTTTTTTTTTTGGTTCTTTTTTTTGTTTACTTTTTGTTGTTTTGGCTTTTTTTTTTTTTTTTGAGACGCGAATTGATTTTTTTATTTGTAAAAAAAAAAAATTTAGATGAAAAGTCAAAGACAAGGGAAGGGAACCAGACCTTCATTGACAAGCATACTAGAAGCGTTAGTTAGTTGACATGGTTCTGAAGAAGAGTTATTTATTTAATAACCAGAAATGCTTTTTTTTTTTTTATAAATATCTTATTATTACTAATACTAATTGTAATCAAAACATGGAGCGAAATTTGTCATGTCTCTATCATAACAAATGATTGCTTTGCGTAATCATTATTAATATCAAGTATAATGTCAAAACAATTGCAAGAAAGTGTCAAAGGTAAAGAAAGATAGCACAACTGTTGACAACTGCTTCTAGACAATATCCAACATTTGATCATCGGAAATTTACAGATGTTGAAGTACGCTACTTTGACAGCAATTCACATCTTTTCCTCGTGTACACAAGGCCGGTCTAATCATCATTATTTACAAATAATATTGTCCATTGCTTCGACTAGTAAATAACATTCTTGACCTTCAGTGTTGTGACCCGAAACAAAAACTAACAGAAACCACCTGAAACTAGTTTAGGTTAGTAGTTTAGTTTTAGTTTTAGTTTTAGTTTTAGTTTTCTGCTTAGTGTAAGTTCATTTTCCGAAACGTTTCTGGAAGCCAAAAGAGTTTCTGGTCACAACACTGTTGAACTCCCAAATCTTGTAATTTAAACAGCGGAAGGATTTGATTTAAAAGTGATCCTTTAGGTGGTGTTCCACTTTTTATTTCGGAAGATAGTCACATGTTCGCATGTACTTTTTTATAATGGTACAGTGGTTCCAAAATTTTGAAGAAACAATAAAAGAAAATAAGAGGCTGAGATTAGTGAAATGCTTAATTGATTAATCGTCGAACTTGCCGTAGAAACATTAATCTCTACGTCCCCCAAAGCAAAAAAAAAAAAATATTAATAACCTTTGAGTTTTTTTTTGCGTACACATAAAAAATTTATCTAGTAGTATAATACAGCTTTTTATACAAAGGTCATTATTGTTGTGTCAGTTTTTCTCTGCCGGTCACAAAAAATTACTTTTTACGCAACAAACCTTCAGGTGTCATTGATTTCTTGATCATGATAACATTTTCATTTTTAAAAAAATAAACCCAATACTAAATTAAAACTAGAAAAGCTCTTGAGCATTTCTTTTCTCTTCTAATAATACTTACTTATTTGAACTATATATGTGCTCTTCTTTTATCTTGTCTCTGTTGGGTACCCTTTTTTTTTTTTAAGTGTAATTACAAAATAAAGGGGAAAACACTCAAAAAATCAATTGATTAAAAAATCTAGAAATGGGAAGGCGTCCGTTAATGTAAAATTATTATTTGGTATGGTTCTGAAGAAGTGTTTTTTTGCTAATAAATGAAGTTTAAGACTCTCACTTGTCCAAACTCTATCCACGTGACCAATTATCTTCAATCTTTGGAGAGGAAAAAATTCCATGGTCATAGGATTCAAAAGAGCATGCGATTGTTTGTTTTGAAAGGAAGATTTTATTAAATCTGATACCTATGATCAGAGTTGGCATTGGACATGTATCCAAATTCACAACCCCATATGTTGACAACTACAACCTCATTCGAGCTACCATCATCAATAACATTAGTCACAACACACCTTAAACATATTGGATAAAGTCTAGGATCTTGTCTAATGCAAACCCTGTCTATGAAAATGATCTTAAGGAACTCTAAAACTTGTAATTGTATACAATTGGGAAGCGCGCACACACGTGAAAAAAAGGAACTAAATAGAGACTCAACCACTAAAATTTTTTTCGGTACCACTTGGATGACAACGAAATGGATACACAGAAAAGAAGATCAGATCGAAGCTCCGCAACAATATCAAAGATTTATTTTCCAACGCCGTCAAATTTCTCAAAATCGGTTCCTTAAATTTCATTTCTGCATAGTCTTGATATTATCATTATTTTGGCTATGCAATTTATTTATTAATCCTTTGTAAAAATTAATACAATCATAAACATTGTATTGGACATATACAATTTATAATGAAGGACTAATTAAAAAGGTAAGCAATGTTTATTTATTTTGATTCGTCTGAGCGAGAAAAAACATACCAAATTTTTGATTCGTTTCATTCGAATCGAACACTAATCGTGCTTTGATTCGATTCGACTCGAACCTGACCCGAACCTAGAAATAATTTGATTAACTTGGTTCAAGTATATATATACCATATGAAATAATTTGCATAATTTTAAAAAGGGTTGTCTTTGGTTTCGAAAGTCAAAGAAAATATTTGGATTTTCCATCTACAACCGTGAAATGGTCCCGTCTTTACTTTTGAACACAATGCATTTGTTTCTTCCCATCCACCACTGAACATTTTGCCAAAATAATTAAAATGTGCAGATAAAGATGATATCGATGCTCTAATTTCTGATTCATCATTGAAACTAAAAGCCACATCATTAAAAATCATCATTATTGTTTGAAATAAACTTGCTTACCGAAACCTCTTAATAACTGCCAAAACTCTGATAAACAATTAATGTGTATCTTAGTATTAATATGTAACCTGCCGATTAATCTTCTGTAAGCAACTATAGCTCTAATGAAGATTGAAATTTACCAGAGATATTGTTATTATTAATATTGCTGCTGTGGTGATTTAATTGTGAATTATCTTCAAATCTGATGATTCACAAAACTTTGTTATACCATTATTATCACTTTGACCAATATAAAAACATCCAAAACCTTCTTGAGCATCATTTACAAGCTTTAAATCAACTTTAGTTGATGAATTAGAATTGAATTTAAGTTTAAATATTTCGAATGAATATTTAACCACTCTTCAATAAATAGAATTGTCTGTTGAATATGCATAAAAGAATAATGATAAATATTGTTGTAACTAAGATTTTGGTTCAAGCTATTTTCGAAAAAAAAAAGTAACTTTTGCAATAGTTTGGGTTTCTCGATATTTTTTATAAGAACAAACATGAAAAACTATATAAATCAACCTATCTTGATTTAAATAATTTTAAAAATAATTTGCCTAATTAATAAAAAATAGTTTGGGCCTATAAAAATTAATCTTTGCTCAAAGTGTTTCAACAACTTTGGTTACTAAGTGAGGTAGTTTCGACCGAAAACCTTAGTTGTAACCATATGGAACTAGACAGAGTCTCCAAGCACCTAAATAAAAAGGTTTGCTCCATATTTTTTCTGAATATTCTAGAATTCTGTGAAAATGATAAAAATCCCTAAAGAAAGTGGTAGCAGGCAATAAATGGTCTCCATCATCATCAGTAGTAGAAGAACAAGAAGTTGAGAATGTTTCTCCGAAACATCTTCCTCAATCTTCCTCCTAATTACATCAGGAAATTAAAAATGACATAAATCTACGTGTTAAATTTATTGTTAAATAAAACTAGAATGTCGACGACCACATAGCTTGTAACACATGTCTGCAATTCAGTTCTTCTCTTCCTATTACTATGGCTTTTTTTTAATTGACGTAGTACAAAGATTTAAATTTTTTTTGATGATGTTTTTTTTTTTCTGAAAAGGCAATTAATTTTTTTACAGAATCCAAGACGAGTAAATGTGAATTTAATTACTTGGAGAGGTATCTTTGGTTTTATTGTATTGATTTATAAATATTAAATATATATATATATCTATCTATCTATCTATGATTATTATAAATATTTTATTGAAATTAAAACGTGGAGCAGAGTTTGCTAGGATTCTCTCTATCAAGATAATAAATGATTGGTAGTGTATTTGCTTTTCGTAATATTAAGCAATCACAAGAAAGCGTCGAGGTAAAGAAAGGCGTCATGACTGTTGAACATGGGATGAGAAACGGCACCTAGACGATTTGAAAAACAATTCAATATGCGACATTTTTGATTATCAGAAATTTACAAACGTTGAGGCACATGTGCTACTTTAAACATATTACAGTCATTCTCACGTTCTCCGTGTACACTAGACTAATTTGACCAAGACTAACCCGATGATACGATGATGCAGATAAATTTTCAGGGGAGTTAAGGCTCCAAAGTTTATCGAGACTGTATCATTGTCAAAGGACATTTGAATCTTAATCTTCCCTCACAGCACCCGAACTGGCGTTACTCGGATAAAGCATGCCAGCCGAAAAGTTACCTACAACAATCCCACTTCTATGATAAAGATGGATGGCTCTGTGATTGTGAAATTGCAACTCTGTAGGTTGTGGTATTGTAATATTAGGAATTTGCAATTCATGGTGAGGTTGATGATCTTGAAAATGCATTTGGGCTCTGATGTTAAGAGGAAAGCTGCAAATAAAATAGTCGAAATTTTTTGGTTGGTACGTTCCATGTAAAATAATCATTTTCCTAGATTCTCCGTTTCTTTAAATTTTATTTGATCAACTGAATATGGGATGGGGACTTGTGCTTTTTTGGTGAGCAGATATGCCACCGACAAAACAGCAACTCAGGACTCAAAACTCTGAATTCAGATAAAATCCAAAACAACAACCCAAGTTGCAAAATTTTCAAATCAGTTGCAGACACCAATTTTATCCTGGTATAACATGAAGCAATTATAATACAAATGCTGATCTTTGTCAAGACCCAACCTTGAAAAACCTCCCAGTTCGCCTGTGGAAAAAATTCCATGGTTATGAAACATGTGAAATCATGGTTATTGCATGTTTGTGATAGGAAAATTAATTGAACCTGATATATTAGATTTATTATTCATTTTAAAAAACTATACATTGGGAAGGGAAATATTTTTTTGATCCTCCAGTCAACCTGATCCAACGGAGAAATGGATTTATTTATTCATTTACTTTTGTGAATCTCAGAGACCTGGATAGACATAAACTATTGTTTTGAAATCGGGTTCCTTAAAAAGTTTCATTCCTGGATGATCATGGTATTATTCATTACTTGGGAGATGCAATTGTTTATTATGTCAATGATGATATCAAATGCGTTTAATAATATTGTGATGGATGTGGAGACAAAGGGATTCGTGCATGAGGAAAGGATTAAATAGCAATATCGTGTTTATTTATTTTATTTTTTATCCAAAAATACAAGATAAAAAAATTGCCAAAAAATTAATTACATGGAATTCAAGACTGGACCAATTGTACCATTACATGTTCCAAGGTCAATCAAGCAATTATTTGAATACATTGGTACTCGTTATAATCTTATTAAAGAGGAATATATTTGTGTGTTAATTTAGACATCTTTATTTGCTTTTATAGGCAGCATTTTACAAATCAATTTTTTTATTATTTACATTACTCTGAAAATTATTTGCTTCTATTTATGTTTATGTTTTATTAGTGATTAGTAAAATGTTTTTTGAAATAACAGATTTTCCGTCCCCTTTTTGGCGTAGCTATCACGTAGTGGTGTCCTAAAGGAGGTTCGGGAATTATTTATCCTTTATCCTTGCTGATCATTAATTAAATCACATGACTACACCCTGCCCTCCCTTAACACAAACTACATGTACGTTATCAAGGATAATTGAAGTGATTTATGGCTAAAGTATACCTATGAAAAAAAGATGTGAATCAGCTTTAGAAAAAAAACTGATTTCTTGACTCAATAAAAATTCATAAGCTTTCAAATGAATTTATTTTGTACAACTTGTCATTTTTTAAAATTGTGATCGCTCATAGAAATAATACATACAAAATCGAATTAACAATGAATGTGCAATTTCGCATACGATAACGGATAAATAATTTACTATTACTATTAATTACTATTACTATTATTATTAAAAAGTTTTTATAAGCAAAATAATAGCTACTATAAAGATTAGTATTGGTGTAACATCAATGTTTTTTTTACTAATACAATATGCAGATATTTTTAAGAATTCATTGATATTAATATAACGCTTGTCTTCATTTCGGATAATTTCCAACATTCGATATTAACAATAATCGTTACATCATCAATTCGTTCTTTTTTTTTTCGATTGTTTGCGAATCTAGAATTTATGCATATAGGTTTGAATTTTTATTTAACTTTTAATTACGGGATTGGAAAAACAATTTAGCAAGCTTTTCATAAACATAATTAATAATGATATTTTCAAATAAGATGGGAAAAAAAAAGAACAAGAAAAAAAAATATAAAAAGAGCAAATTTTTTTTTAAAAAAAAATCTAAAAAATAAAAAAATAATAATAATAATAAAAATAAAAATAATAATAAAATTATGCCGGAAAAGCCAATTGAAATTATTGAAATTAGAAATAATAATACAAAACATTTAAAAAATTCAGAAAATGAAATACAAATAACTGAAGAAAAACTTGTTTATCCTATAAACTCTGAATCAAATAAAAACAATAATGATAATGATAATGATAAAATAGATGTAGAATCATTAGAGTATATAGTACCAGATGGCGGATATGGATGGGTAATAGTGTTTGTTACGTTTATGGTAAATGCAACAACTATTGGATATGGTTATACATGGGGAATATTTCAAAATTATTATTATAAAAATGTATTCCACGAGCAAGTTTCTGCCTCTGCCTTATTCTTCATCGGGTCAATAAGTACAAGTTCTATTTTCTTATTAGGTCCATTTTCCACCTATCTAATAGATAGGTTTGGTTATAAACCTTTGATGATTACTGGAACAATACTTTTTGCAATTGCTAATATAATGGCAAGCTTTGCCGTAGCTGTTAGTATTTTTTAATTTTTTATTATTAGGTTTTTATTTTTTCGCGAAAAATTTTTAATTTATTTTTTCGATAAAAAAATAAAAAGGTTTGGCAATTATTCTTAACTCAAGGATTATTGTGGGGTATATCATGTTCGCTCACATTCTATCCATCTATTTCGACACCTTCATTATGGTTCGATAAGCGTCGAGGATTAGCAAACGGTATTGCTATATCTGGTAGTGGTGTTGGACCTTTGATTTATTCACCAATATTATCCAAATTATTATCTAGCGTTGGTCATCAATGGACAATAAGAATTTTTGGTTTATGGGGAACTATATTATTGCTAATAGCGACAAAACTTATATGCCTTCCACCTAATTACCATTTAAAAAATAAAAATAAAAATGATTCGTCGTCGTTGACGTCGTCAAAGAAACAACAGGTTGTAGATTTAAGCTTATTTAAAATTCCTGAATTTGTTGGGTTAACTTTGGTTTCCTTATTTATTCCTTTTGGATTTTTGGTGCCGTTTTACTTAATGCCATGTAAGCATAATGATTATAGTTATTAGTATAATAATCATAATAACAATAATATTAACGTCTTATAAACATTGTAGCATTTGCCACACATATTGGTATTTCAGAAGGAACCGGTGCTATAATTGTTGGTATTACAAGTGGAATGAATGCGTTAGGTCGAATAATTTTAGGCTATTGCGCTGATAAATTGTAAGTTGGATTGATTGGTTTTTCTTTTTTATTTCATTTTTATTATTAAAATTTTAACCTAAAAAATGTTAATTAATTAGAGGTCGAATGAATACCTTTTTTATATGTACTTTTTCATCCGGTGTCGTAATACTATTAATATGGACGTTTTCAACGACTTTAGCACCTTTATTAATTTTTGCTATACTTTATGGAATTAATGCTGGTGGTTTCGTTTCATTGTTTCCGGTGGTTGTCGCGGACATAGTAGGCTATGATCAGATAACAAATAGTATAGGATATTTATACTCTGTTGCAGCACTTGGCACAGCTTTTGGCTCACCAATTGCAGGTGCTTTGTTGGATTTAAGTAAATCCAGAGCAACAAATCAAGCAGGTGTCGAGATTTATTTTTTACCAATAATGTATTCAGGTTCTGTCATCATATTTGGTACTTTCTTTTTAATATGGGTTAAATTAAGGCTTAACAAAAATTTTTTCGCAAAAGTATAATAATAATAATAATAATAATAATAATAATAATAACAATATAATAATAATAAAATCGGATAATTTATTTTATTAAGTAACTGTTATTGCGAAAAAACTGTATTCTCATTGAACGGTTTTGTCTTTTATTCTCAATAAGAAATCCCAATGCTTCACATGTATTTTATTTTAAGTTTTGGATCACGTAATAAATTATATGAATATTTAAAATTTCTTGGCTAAACTTTCATCATTGTCTTCATTAATTGCAATCATTTGATTCACAGTTATTCTTATCCTTACATTGCTAGATCTTGCTTGAAAGATATTTTCTCAATAAAGAATCATTTTGATATACCACGTCAAACAATATAAGCTATTTGATGTTATTTCTTTCGAACAATCTTTAATTTGTGACAGATTTTCTTGCCCATGAATTATTTTATGGTTTTTTTCAGAATAATCTGTTGCTATTTGTCCAATCCTAAAAAAAAATTGAACATATTTGGTTCTTATTTTATGATTTTTTGCTCAAGAAAATGGAAGTTTCTATTAATATAAATTTTATATGAAACTTATTTTTAATCATTGTTGACGATTAGACTTATTGGACCAGTCCAAGCAGTCTCTGGACAAATTGTAAGGGGTGGGCCAATCACATATTTCAAACATTTAAATTAACGATGACAAATAAAAATCAATTTTTTCACATCATCACCTTTTATAGAACGCGAAAGATATGATTTATTATCTATTAACGGATATTTAAATAAGGTTATTATTTTTATCTTATCCTTTTTTAATAAATAAATACACTAAAATTCATACCCAAGAGTCTTTTTTTTATTTGGAGTAGAAAGATTTTGTAAATTATTTATTTCTTTAGATGATGTATTAATAAAACCTTCACCATTATTATAAAGTTCATTTTCAATTATAGTTTTTGTGTCATTATCAGCAACCCAATTTAACCATTCTTCCACATTTGAAAAATTATTTCGAAAAAAATTTACAATTCAACAAATGATTACAAGTTTTTTATTTTCAATTCGTTGATATTTATATTAGAGCTCTTACAAGCAATGCAGATACCCAAGTGATTATAATCATTTGGTTTATCAGGTAAAACATAAAAGTATTTTTTATATTGGTTACTTCCTCGAGGCATTGAAAGAGTAATATAAGTCATGTGTGATTGATTATATTCTTTTTACAATAAAAATTATTTTTTATCTTTATATGACAAAGCCCAAATAAAGTCTAGTCCAGTCCAAACCAATTGGACTGGTCCAATGTACAACTAAGCCACTTTTTTTATTGCGTTGATTGGACTTATTGGACTGGCAATTTTGACAACACTGTTTTTAATTGCTTTTAATAGTAGGCAATGAAGTTTCATTTAAATTAAAAATTCAATTATATACAAAAATCAGCAAATTCATTTTTCACTAATTTGCCAAATGTCATTCCAATTCTTTCGAATTTTTTACTCTATATTAATATCTCGCTTAACAAACTCACCAAAAATTTTATATATGAACATTGTTGAATTTAGATCTTCATGAATAAATTTTGAGTTTAAAATAATTGACTTTCAAAAATCCGATTAAATATTAATCTTTATGATAAGTTCACTATATATAATGTAGTGGTAATTGGCTACTAGAAAAGAACAAAAAACATCCTTTTTCTAAACTGCACCAAAAATTTTTTGTTACGCGCTGTATCACCACCGAAATAGACATTTATCATTTTTTTATTATCTTGGTAACTAGAGCTTAAAACTAAACGGAATCTTTCAAAAATTGGAATTGCTTTTTTTTCAACAAGGTCTTGTGAATTCCACTATCCATCACGGTTTACCCAGGCTTTATTATAACACAGGCTTCATCTTCGACAAATTTTAATCGTCTTCCCACCCCAGTTTAAAAAATCACTAACATGAAGACTTAAACCCATTCCTTTTTTTTTTAAAGGAATGTGATTATTTGGTCCCAATAAGTTTTTTTTTACCATCATGAGCCACCATTATATGCTTTTTTCCTTCAAGTGCAAGTATTGGTTCATTAAGAACCGTAACATCATCTTCACTAGGGGCGGGCATCAATTTTTTCAAAGAACTCATTTTTTCAAGAAAATTTTCTCTTGCATGGATCACATCAGGTCTTTCATGTCCATCCAAGTGGATATATTATGGATTTTCTGGTGGTTCCATCAAAGTTTTCTCGGCCATACATGTACAGTTGTTTCACTTATCTTCTTTTTTTCTTCAATTCGAATTGAAGAGAATATTTCTTTTTCAATGTGTTTTTAAAATCTTTAACATTACACTTTTTTGGCCAAAGGTATTCCATTTAACACCAAGATCATTTTTTTATCTTTTTCTAGAGCCGACCCTCAAATCTTTTAATTACTTCTACTTTACCAATATCACCTAAAAATCAACAGTCATTCGATCATCATTATTATCAACTACAGCATCATCTGGAGAATATTCTTTTGGAAAAAATGATGTCAATGGATTGATATTTGCAGCAGCAACTTTTAATGCAATGCTTTTTTCGCCTGATTGTGTGTGCAGCATTACCAATATAAAACAAGAGGTCTTTTTGAATTAGAGCTTGTTGATCCCATGGTGCTTGAGCTTGCCGCCATCATTTCATCAAAAATTGAAGGTGAACCCGTGTTAAAATCACCCTCAAAGTCTCATCATATCAAATTTCACCATTTGATTCATTATGTGACGAAACTTTTGATTTTAGTCAATGGCGAAATTAAAGTATTGACTAAAGGTAGTTTCTCACCAAGGCCATTTTGACGATTTGACTAAAGTAAAAACTCTTGACGTAAGTAAAACCACTTGACGTAATTAAAACCCTTGATACAAGTAAAAACGCTTGATACAAGCAGCAATAACGATAATGATAAAATAGGATTATCAAAGTTCCAAATTATGTAAGATTGTGTGAATAAAAAATTATTATATCATTCATTGTATGTATATTGCAATGATGCAAGTAGAATAATTATCATGAAAAATTTACAAATGTCATAGTTTGAATTAGAAATTTTACTTGATTAAACTACTTAATTTTTTCCTTATATTTTCTTTACATTTCATAAAATGTAAAAAATCAAATTGTCTTTAGATACATATGAGTTGTGTTAAATTGATGTGTTTTCGAATTATTGACTTTGAAGTTAACTACAGAACTACGTGTAATAGTAATACGCAATAATATTAATAATGTGCTTGAGCTGTCTTTAGTGTCTGAGTTTGAAGCAACATAGGTTGATCAATATTGGTACTTAGAACGACCTTTACATAAGACAAGTTTTGGTAAATTTTCTATTTTTGTCACTTTTAAATCTTTAAAGAATTTCTTTTATTGTTGATTCATGATAAATCGATCACTAGAGTTTGGTGATGATGAAGTTGTTCTTTAAATAATGCAATTTTCGCTTTTCAATTTACATCAATTAATATTAATCCTGTTAGAAAAATTTGTTTGTTACACGTTATTCAATTCTCCGCATTTTATTCATTAATATTAAAACGATAAGTCAAAGTTTTATATTTTATAATAATGTCATATGATAAATTGTTATCATCATCAACAGAAAGGACGGAATTTGTATTTAAAATTAATAATGAAATGCGTAACAATGCTAATGCTAATGCTAAAGAAAATAGAAAAGACTATTTTTTTTCATTGGTCAAAAAAAACAAGGAGCTTTCTGAAAATGAAAAAGAATATTGTAAGCAAAAGTTTATTTATGAGTTTGAATTAAATAATGTAACTTATAAAGAAGGCAAACCAAAAGAATGTTACAAGTGTAAATTGACAAGATACTCTGACAGGTTCTGTGAAGGTTGTATTAGTTTACAATTACAGAGTCTTTTCACTACTTGGACATCTGGAAATAACATAGTTGACAACTTTATTCAACAATGTCAAAAGCTTTCATCTCTGCCAAACTATATTTTAGAATGGATACCTTTTGAGCAATTTAAAAAAGTGTCAAAGTTGACAGAAGGTGGATTTAGTTCGATTTTTACTGCTACATGGACAAGAGGACAAATAGTTGATTACGATGAAAATAAAAAGGAATTTAGTTATTTAGGAGGAGGATATAATGTAGTATTAAAAAGTTTAAATGATTCAAGTAATCCAGGAAAAGCCTTTTTTGATGAGGTTGGTAGTTGTCATTTAAA
>CAUDNR010000522.1:0-14786 GCA_958430865.1 Entrophospora sp. SA101
ATCATGCTAAAACGATCTCAATAGAGCTGATTTCCGAAAAGAATTAAGCTTCCGAAGTCAAAAACCATAGGTTTCTTTGAGAGGCTATTACTCCATAACTGGAAGAGCTACAAATGCATAAAGCTCGCGTTTTAAAGGTCAAAGGCAAGTGATTGTTTTTACTTAGAGGCACGAAAATTGTTTAATAATGAGTTTACGTTCAATTCATTCGCCAAAGTCCGTTGTACAGAAAACGTGCCATGTCGATCATATATTAAAATCAGTCACTGTGAAATGTCGTCCGACTACTAATAATTCTTCTTTAAAAAGTAACCTCATTATTGTTTTAATCAAAGATTCAAGTCTCTTCTAAATGTATAAATAAAGGTGAAATTTTCTTTATTTGAATTTTTTAAAGTTGATAAATTGATAGATAATAAATAAATATCTTCTAATAATTCTACATAACCAACATTTTCTTTGATTTCTTTAAATTAATAAATCTCTAAATTCTACAAAATTAAAATGTCTCAACAACTATCTTCTTCTTCCAAAAAACGTGTATATATTACTGCTGAACAAAAACGCGAATTATGTTTATTGAAACAAAATAAACCTCAACCAAAGAATATTGAATTAGCACAAAAATATAACATTAGCACAAGCCAAGTTAGTGATATACTGAGAGAGTCTAATAGATGGCTTGAAATTGATCCAAATTCTTATCAAGCAAAATTAAAAAAAGCACATACTTCTCCTGTTGCTAATGTTGAAGATGCTTTAATTTTATGGATCCAGAAAGCACTTGAATGTAATGTAACAATTACAGGCAATGTTATTCAACAAAAGGCTCTAAAATTTGCTGAGTTATTAGGTAACAATACTTTTAAAGCATCATCTGGTTGGCTTGATAAATTCAAGCAGAGATATTCAATTAAAGAATATAATAAACATGGAGAATCTCAAAGTGCACCTATTGAACAGATTCCTAGAATGAGAGAGGAATTGAAAGATGTTCTTAAAAATTACAGAAGAGAGGATATTTTTAATTGTGATGAGACAGGCCTTTATTGGAAGATGGAACCAACCCGTGGATTATCAACAGCCCCCATTTCAGGCTTAAAATTAAATAAAGAAAGAGTAACAGTATTATTGACTTGTAATGCAACTGGTACTGAAAAGTTACTTCTTTTATTTATTCATAAATATAAAAACCCTCGACCATTAAGAGGGATTAAAAAAGATACATTGCCTGTTGAATATTATTGGAATAGTAAAGCATGGATGCAAGTTTCTATATGGAATGATTACTTAAAAAAATTGGATGATAAAATGCACACTGCAAATAGGAATATATTATTACTCATTGATAATGCACCAACACATATTTTAATGGATAATTTAGATTTAAGAAATGTAACAATTCATCACTTTCCTCCAAACACAACTGCACACTTGCAACCATGTGACGCAGGGATAATTCATTCCTTTAAGGTCTGTATTTCAAACAATTTAAATTATTTATTAAATTATTTGTATCAAATATATCGAATTATGTATTTATATTTACAGTCAAATTACCGGAAATTATTTATTGCAAGGAAGATTAAAATTTTTGATAAGAAACAAAATGGTTTAAATCCAAAAGAAATTGATATTAGAAAGGCAATAAATTTTGTCTCAGAAGCCTGGAAAAATGTTACATCAATCACTATCAATAATTGCTGGATAAAAACTGGTATTATTCCTTTAGATTATGAAGAACAAGTTGGAGATGCAACAACATTAATACAAAATATTATAAATGGCCAAAGAGATGATGTTGATAATTTAATTGATAGATTAAATTTCAGTTCAGCATTAACAGCAGAGGAATATATATCAATTGATAATAATGAGAATAATGAAATGCCAACTGAAGAGGAAATTCTTAATTCTTTTGAGGAAGTTGAAGAGGAGGATGTTATTGTAAGTAGTACAACTATTCCTAATGTTTCAATAAATGAAGCTGTAAAAGCTTTTGAAACTGCTTTTAATTTTCTTGAACAAAATAATATACAAGCAGATTATAATGAATTAAAAGCTTTAAAATCATTGAAAAAAAAAATAGAATTATATAGTATTCAAAATTCAATACAAACAAACATTACTAATTTTTTCAGTAAATAATTGACTATTAATTAGCATTTTAATTTTTTGTAAAATTTACTGTATTATATCAAGTATTGTATTAAGTATTATTATATTTAAATCATTAAACCTAAAAAAAAATTTTTATTATTATTAAAATTTTCCTGTTGATCCTGTTGATCATTATCTCGTTTCAATGGATTTTTCGTTTCAACGGATTTAGGTGGTCAGTCCCATAGATCCGTTGAAACGAGGTTTGACTGTACATCCAAAATTTTAGATCATTTGGTAAATTAATTGTACATCACCATAAAGTTTTACATATTACATACCACAAAATCCATCACTGTGAGAGATATTTTGGTCTTACAAGCTGTGGCACCGTATGTTTGAAGACTAGTATAGAGCTGTCATCATTCAGTGGTCTCTGAAGCAATTGTATGATTGAATAGTTATGCAATATTTCTGATGTTCTTCTTGTCATCATTGACAATTTTTTTTATTTTTCATTCCTAATTTTGCCCCTCCATGCAATCGAACTGATAATTTGAAACATCATTAAGGAACCTGCATTGGTTCTTATTTCCCCTGCAAAATGGTTTTACCACCAATGAAATTATGCAAGCATGCCCATGAACAATGTAATTAATTATATGGAAATCAAGGAAATCCACAAGGAACAATCAATCAATGGATGCACAAACTGATTGAGATGTGGTCTCTCAAAATTTGAGACATCTATCAATGGGTTCAATGAATCCAAAGAAAAGTCCTTTACACTGTACGTAATAGAATTAGTAGTTTGATATGGATTTTGTAGAATAAAATTTTCAACTTACAATCATCCAGTGTGAGGTTGTCTGCTAAAGCCAGTTTAGCCTGATGCCAAAAAATAAAACATCCTACATAGTAATAGTGTCGAAATGCCGAAACTGTCGAAATTCCCAAACTATAATTTCGGCATTATTTTTCATGATTTCTATTTGGATAAGGTTTATTTGTTTGTTTTATTTGTTATGAATTTGAGTATTCAAATTACATTGAAATTTTATTTGAATAAGATAATAAAACAAATAATTGAATAAAATGAATAAATGAGTAAATTGAGTAAAATGAATAATTGAATAATAATAACGATAAAACGAATAATTCGAATAAAACAATAAAACGAATAAAGCAATAAAAACAAGTAATTCAAATAAAACGAATAATTTGAATAATAATAATCATAATAACAATAAAATAATTCGAATTACGAATAGAAACTCTAGACTAAATGATCAGTTAATATTATTAACAAATAGTCAATTTCCAACCTCTAGGGTAATAAACTATGACGAAACTACATTAAAATCTTACTAGCAGTTATACCAAAAGTCAGCTATAGTTTTGGCAGTTTCGGCAAGCAACCTTACCTCGGTGTCTCCTTTCGTATCTTTTAACTGTTCTGAGTCTTTCATCGCAAATTGATATACTTCAAAATGTTTTACACCATCCTTGATGTCCACGGTCAGTCTGTAAGAGAATTATGATCATCTGTAACATAATCATTGTCTATCTCATCAAAAATTTCATTGCAGAAACTGATCCTGGAAATTTTGATTAAAGTTGGTGTCGGTAACTGTTTTCACATTTTCTGCAGATATTAAAGCTTGAGTTGCGACATTTTCTGCAACATTGGTTTACAATTTTTTAAAAATTTTTTTTTAAAGAGAATGAACTTCTCGTTGATCAATCGTGAGATAATAATAATTATCCGAGGTCCTGGTGCTCCCTTGGGACCTCGGAGAGAATCTTCTCAATACAAAGCTCGTTTTTGTGCGCAGTCAAGCCCCTTTTTTATTCACAAAAGAGATTTTCATTCAATTTGTGTCAAAATAGAATAAAATTCACGATCAAAAAAATATTTAATTGTTAAGCCAACTTTAAACATGTTAGATTTTACAGATTGGAAACCTGATAGATTTAGAACTTTGCATAAACAATTAGAATTAGTTTCTTCTTCAACAACCGATTCTTCTTTAAAGGATCTATGTCATAAACTTCAGGAAAACAAAAATTGGCTTGTAAATCTGTTAGATTTTCCTGCTCAAAATTCAGCAAGTCGACAAAAACTACAAAAAGGTTAGTAATCCATCCAATAAAGTGTCAAAAAAGTATTTATAATGATCTCGCTGAAAAATTTTTTTCTCATCTATAATAATAATATTATTATATCAGGAACTGTCATTATAAACAAATTTGAATACAAATTTCCCCCAGATATAATCACTGAAACAATTTCAATATCTGATTTTCTCAAGGTTGATGAACTTTTTGCAGCTACTCTTTTTTATCATGGCACTAAAAATTGTACAAAATTTGGTAGATCAGCTCCTGAAACTGCAATATTGCTTTTTCTCCAAGAACGAGGTTATTTGTTAGTTTGTTTATCAATTCTTATTGGAAATTCATACAATGATGATATTGATCTATCTGCCAGAGAAAAATTAGCTAATTTCACTAACAGTGTTGTAGATTTGATTTCAAGATATAACAAAAATGTCACGTTTGCAAGAAAGCTTATGTCATATATTGACAAACTAAAAGTTGAATTAACAGAACTAGAAGGGCGTTTAGAACAACTTACTACTCAATCACAAACTTTAATTTCAAAAGAACAATTAGAGGAATTAAATAAAGGTTTTATTTTGGTTAATTTTAATGCTGATGCTACTAAAGATCGAATCAGACAGACATCAATACAGCGTAGATATCTCGCATACAATCTATGGCTATACACTTACAATTACCTTTTAAATCCAATAGAGGTTATAGAATTGACTAAAATGTTGAAATTAATTGAAATTAAAGACATTGTTTTTCCTTACTTGTTAACTTCATTATTGTCTGCAACTGACACAACACCAGAACATATTGATTCAGAGATTCCTGCAAAACAAAAGCATATAGATTTAATCACAAACAAAAATTTTATAAATGAATTTATAAGTGTAGTTAATAACCCAAGCGATTGGAAAAATAATGCAACTAGAGCAATAATTCAAATTCAATTATGTGTTTTTATTCTTGAGGCAATAAAAAAAGATCTTTCATTAGAACAAGGTTTATCAATTAGGGAGGAACAATTAAGTGAAATGTTTAAAAGTGCAATTGTTAATGATGCCTTTCAATTTATTACACACACATTGCTCTCATTTCAAAAAACTGAGATGGAATCTGCCACCATAGAGATTGCACCAGGAATTTTAAATGTCCAAAAAACTAATTTATCAGATAATGATTTTCATACAGCATCAATTACTCAGCCAGGAATGGTTCCAAAAGTTAGTAATTACATACCTGAAGATTTCCAGTTTTATCTTCGTAAACAATTAGAATTTTTTGTGATATCAATTATTAAGAAAATGATGAGTAATTTACAGAAAATACGCCGTCAAGAAGAGGATGCTATTAAATCACAAAAACCTGAACAAATACGACATGATATTGAGGCCTTTTTGATAATGATTGCAATTTTATATAGAGATTCTCCTGATGAAGGACTTATATTTTGGACAGATCTGAAACATATAATCAATTGGGGAGCAAGCTTTCAAGAAAAGGGAATGATGCGTGCTTATTTAGAAATGCTTTGTTCATTATCAACAGGTAGCAGCTCTAGTAATTATGCAGATGAATTTTTGTCACATGAAGGATGGTGTTCTTGGCAAACTTTAATTAGTGCTTTAGAAGAATACAATATTGGTGCTAGAAAAGGGGAAATGCAAATCAGAGAGGATGAGGTTCATCTGATAATCTCTTTTCTAAGAATTTTTAAACAAATTGTTCAACACTCAATAAATGCTCACATAAAGTTTATCCAATCTAATGTTCCAAAAACTCTTTTAAGTTTGGCAATTCAACACATCCCGACAGAATTGAAAGCTGAGATATACAATGCAATTTCTTCTTTTGTCAATTCGGAGTATGAAAATTATGATCAAATTGCCATAAAATTATGGTCAATGATTGAGGAGCAACAAATTGTTCCTACTGTACCAAAAGATCTTAAAAATAGCATTAACGCTTTTTATGGATATACAATGCAAATGCAAGAATCATGGGATATAAAAAGAGAAATCAATGAGATTGAATCACCAAATAAATTGTTTTTTCAAACTTTAGCATTTGTAAAGCTTATTAATTCTCTGATTTATATTCCTAATTATAATTTTGCTTTAAATTGTGGGCTTCCGGTTCACTTTACTACTGTTCCTGAAAAAATAGGTGAGGGTTATCGTCAGCCTGGAATTATACCTTATATAAGTTTTATTTTAGAAAATATTTTTTTCAGAGCACATTCTCGTGAATATGTCTTTATTTCACAAAAATGGAAAATTTTAGAGAACTCATTGAATATAATTGAAAAATGTTTGGTTTCATTTGATTTAACTGGACCTTTATTTCGAGATGATAGGCAATTGACCACTTCAACCAAGTCATTCCAACAAACAAGAATGATAATAAATAAAGATGAAGCTGTGGTTTTTAATAAAGAAGCAATAACTTATTTAAAAAACCATCCAGGATTTGATATAATGAAAAGACTTTTAAGTAACTCTAGACTTGTTCAAGTAATATTTGAAATATTGGTAGAATGTTTGGATCTGATTTTGGAAGATGAGAAAAGAAATCATAATTTAGAAAATTGTGTTTTATGTTGCTTAAAAATTTTATGGATTGCAATGGAAAAGCAAGAAAGATTTGTTGAAAAGGTCATTCCTCTAGCACAAGAAAATTTTCCAGGATATCTTGAAAACTCTTTTCTATTGAAAAAAGATATAATTGAAAAAATTTCATTATATATACTCTGTGAAAATCCAGAAATTTGTTTTTATGTTGTTAAGATTTTATCTAGTTTATCCAGATCTGCTTTATTTAATTCCAAAGAAAGATTCAGTTTCAGATCAGAAAGGGTTAATAGATTGATGGGTGTACTTGATTCCAGTCCTGAATCTGATAGAATTCTTGCAGGGTTTGTTATGAGATTAGATATTAATATAGAGGAAATTTGTGAAGAAATAAGCCTAGATTTTCAAGAATTAGAATTAACGCATCTTTGCCTTAAAAATTGGACAAAAAGTAACGAAGAAGGGTACAATGCACCAGCATTTTTATTGAATGAAAGAGGAATAACATTTGCAACAGTGTCTTTTGCGGTACTTGATTTAATATTAGAAAACCTGATTCCTGGTAAAACACCAGCAACAATATCCCATTTTCTTTTAGGATATGATTTTAGCAATACATTAACTCGCACATCCATCAAATATCTGAACCAATATGACCTGAGAGAATCATGTTTACATAAGGTATTGGAAATTCTTGGTCATAAAATCAATGAAGACTATAAATATGACATCATCAAATCCTCATTTTCCAACTATCCTGCAATAACTTCACGTTGCTATCAAATCTTATATAGACTATGTGCAGACAGTTCTACTTCTGAAGCAACACTATTGTTTTTACGAAATCAAGGTTTTATTCATAAACAATTGGAAGCAATGCCAACAAACATTTTCCCATCAGAAAAATCCCATGAATTTGAACCTTGCTTGTTGACACGGTATGACAAATATTCATTTGAAATTGACCTAGCTACCCTTTGTGCCAATTTGGATGAGCGAACCTGGTTTATGAAAATCATTGCATTAGAATTACATAAATCTCAAACTCAATCAAATATAGACAATTTGTTGGCACTAGTATTTGGTGATAAGGCAATTAAATCTCAGTCAGAAGACGCAATAGATGAAGAAATTTTTGCTTCATCCCCAATGAAAATTATTGAGATTCTCTATATGTTAGAATTTGAATGGGATGATCATTGGAAAATGAATAATCCTACGCAAAAATATTTTGATAAGAAAAACATTGATATTTGGATGAATAATTATAAAAATGAAATAGTTTTATATCAATTAAAAGATATTTATTCAGAATTAAATCAAATTTATAATCATATTCAAAAAAGAGGTTTAGGGATTATGCAAGATGATGCAAATCTAAAAATAGAAATGAAACAAATTTTAAAATATTGTTACTTTTATAATCGACAACAAGAATTAAATCAAGCCAGATATTATTGTTTTAAAGCTTGGAGAGAAATACTTGAAATAGCTGTTGTAAATCATTACAATAGAATACATTATAATATTCGTGAAACAGTCTTTCATGATATTCTATTGGCACTGTTGTCAATCTTGAAACAAGAATCTGATGCAATTGGCATGGTCTTGAGTAAAGTTGTTCTTATAATAATCACTGCTTTACGCCTGGATCATAATTGTTTATCTTTAATAAAAAATTTTAAGACTAAAAATAATGCTCAAATCAGAGTTCATTCTGAAAGACTTTATAGTATATTCAACCTTATAATTGACTGCCTTATTGGACCATCATTCTCCTCAGATATTCGAAATAATTTATATTCTTCTATGTATAATTACTTGCATTATATTGATTATGAACCTGAAGACAGTTTAACAAATTACACAGGAAGTGGTAGCAGCAGCAGCAGCAACAACAGCAGCAGCAGTATAGTGTACAGACAATATTTGATTTCACAAACAAAATCTATCAGAAGTACTAGATCAATTATTGATTCAAGAAATCTTTCTGTTTATAGAAATATTGGAGATAATTTACTAGATAAAATAAAATTGGATGCTTCTGAAGGAAACATTCAAGGAAAATTATGTGCACTGAATATTTTAACAGCGATTTGTGGTTTAATAAAGCAAGATAAATCAAATTATATAATTGATAATTTAATAAAAACTCATTTTGTGCAAAATATTGTTAAAAGTTTATCAGTTCAAAATGAATTACTAAAACAATCTTATGGAGTTAGACCTGGTTAGTTGTTATTGTATCATGATAATAATTTCATGTATTATCTATATATCTATAATTATAAAATATCACTTATATCAACCAATCATCAACAACTAATCACTATTTTTATTATTATGAAAGACCTAAATGCTATACATGCAAGATATGTGTTCACATCCAGAATGAATTTTTTACTTCGTTTAGCTCAACAATGTGATTGTGCAATTAAGCTTATAGACTATGGAGTTATTGACTATTTGGATCAATTATTATTTTTAGATGACAGGCCAAAATTTACTTTATCAATAGCTGGTAATACACACACACACATATACATACTTGTTCTCAAATTCAAGTTGACTTCTACCACATAAAACCTCTTTAAAATTAACTTTGATACTATTTATTTATTCCAGATATTCAAGAAAAGTCATTATATAAAGATTATCATGAACTTTTAATGAGCGTGCTTCGATTTATCAGTTTTATTCTTACAAATATTGGACATGAAAATAGAATAGTATTGAATAAAGTATTTATTATGGTTGTTGCTATATCTTTTTTGATTTTTGATTACTTGATTATGAATTAAATTATATTTATATTTTTATAAACAGATATCTGATTTTATAAAAAGGCACCAAGGAACATTTTCTGATATTTTCAATGATACTCCAAGTATGGAACAATTAACTGCAAAGGATGCAACTAAATATACAATATCAATAATGTGTATAGAAGAATTACAAGAATTAACTCGAATATTTTATTTCTTGGGTTTCAGAATTGAAAATATTGATTTGCATGTAAGTGATTTTGATTATGAGATTATTTCATAGTAATATTGGTAATATTTATGTTGTTATGTTAATTACACTATTTGAATAGCGTAAAGATACTCATCAGAAAACTTTTCAAGATTTCCTAAAAGAATTGATGTCACGATATTTTTTGATCAGGAAACATATAATAACAGTTCAAGATTTCGATGAATCAAATCTTCAATGTAAATATTTATTTTAATGAACATTATAAATATTCTTGCAGTTTATTAATAATAGTTTTTATAATATATATAGATATTAAAGAACAAATTGAGTATATCAATAGAAATCTTTTGTCATGGTGTCAAGTATTGTCAAGTATAAAAAATGAAATAGGTATTACTATTTTTCATTGCTTTCTTATATTATTATTATATAAAATGTTATAATAATATTTTAATTTTTAGGAAGAGAATTTACACCAATATTTACACCCTCTCTTGATTTTGCAAGAAGACCAGATGATAATTATCAAGGAAATTTTGGTAAGAAATTTTTTAAAAATATATATATATATTATTTATTTTTTTACAATGCTTATGAAAATATACATATTTTATATAGGTCAACCAGAATTATCAATTATTGTAAACTATTTGAGGACCTCAATAGATTATTTATTAATAAATTTAAAAAATTATGGCAAATTATCATCTCAGCTTGAGAAAGGTGCAAATGAACTGTCAAATAACACAGATGAGGTTTGTCATAAATGATTTTGAATAAAACAGAATGTTTTTTTTTGTCCTAAGAATTATAATAATTTGATAATAACAAATAATAGATTCTTTCTATACTTCCTAATGAATTTATTGCCGAGTTGGATGAATCTCATCAAAGATCTTTGGCAATTAGAGGATTACAGGATCAAGTTTGCAAATATCTAAAAAATACCATACATTATTTTTGTAGGTTATGTTAACTTTGTTCATTTATTATCAGACAATTATATTCTTTAATAATAATCATTTGTATTGCTAATCATAGATGATGTTGAAGTTTGTTTAATATTATTGTGGAGGCATTTCAATTGTTTCATTGTCACTGCTAAAATAACATCAATTAAAACTACTGCAGGAATTGTTATGATAGATATTTTTGAAAAATTAAAGGCTTTGGATGATAATGAGGTAAGTTGGTGGCATTTATTATTAAATCAAAAAAATCAAAAAGATGTTTGACTAATCATAATCATATATTTTATTTATCTAAAAAGGATGTAGAGAAAAAATTTAAATCTAAAAATGAATTTATACAAATGTCTGTACGAAGATTAAAATCACTTATAAAATGCTAAATATTTTATAATTTGCTAGATAAAGGTTTTTTTAATAAAAATTAAACTAGCATTGGACTATAGTGCGAGTCACTTTATCACTGAACTTTTTGTTTCACGACGACAATTTTGAGAAAAAATATTTCAATCAAAAAATGCAATAAAAAATTTACGGTCACATGTTTTTAAAGATCATCAAGTGCAAAATTTATCCAAATACATACCTGGTTCGGTCTAAAAACTTCCTAAAGGTATATATATATGACACCAAAGAATATCCAGAATGGTCCAAGAGAATGTCTACGAAAAATGTGGGATGATCTTCTTTATTTAATAATAACTATTGTCTTGACCAGTGATGTGATTTTTTGCTCTTTGCGAAGACACAATCCAAACCAACTTAACTTTAATGTCAAAATAAAATTTTGATATTGCGTGTAATACGTAAAAAAGCCATGCGTTCTCAGTATTATCACGTGATAAAAGATCGGCTATAAAATTTTCTAAAATTTACATATATAGTGCAAGACACCTAGTCCCACATAGGGATGTTAAATGGTCCGTCCGGTCCGGTCCAGTCCGGTCCATGTCAGTCTTATTTAAAGTCAGACCAAACTGTCAGTTTTGAAAATGGTCCGAAAAAGACCAATGGTTCAGTCCAGACTGCAGTCTTTATTAATTCAAACAAATCATAATTTTTTTATTGAAAAACTTTTAAAAATTTTAATTTTAATTTTAATTTTAACTATATTAAAAATAAAATACATATTATTCATCAATTAACCCAACCCAATTTAACTCTTCATCACCTTCTATATTTTCATCAGGTGTAGATGTTTCTTCAACAACATCTAAAATAATTTTATCATTATCCATTTCTGAAAAATAGGATAACCAACTTTTTAGACATATAGCAGCTCTTGCAGTTTGTGGGTGAAGCCTTGATCTTGTTTTACGAATAGTGTGATTAGCAAGTGAAAATAATTGTTCACAAGGCACAGAGGTGGCCTGAACAGTGAGATAATCTTTGGCAATCCTTGCTAACATTGGAAATTCTGTTTGATGTGTTTTCCACCAATTTAATGGATCAATGTTTTCGTTGGTAACAATTGGTAGTTGTAAATAACGTTCAAGTTCATCTTGTGTTGATGATTGTGTGTGATGATTACTATTATCATTGTTATTAGGTAAAGAAATCATGGAGAGAAAATAAGAACGGCTATTTGGATTAGGATTTTGTTGTGAATTTTGATTAGACAATTGTTGATTCAGTGGTTCATATGTATCTATAAGATTTTTAAATTCATTTTTTAATTCTTCAATTTCTTGTAGTGTAAAACCTATACATGATATGGTAATTAGCTAATTACCGTAAATACGTAATTCGTAATTAATGTAATTAATTACCACTTTCACACTTTAAAAACGTAATTACGTAATTAATTGCGGGTGACGAAATTAATTACGGGTGACGAAACTAATTACGGGTGACGAAATTAATTATGAATAACAACAAATTAATTGTTGGAAATATCATAATGCAAGTCACTCCCATTATAAAAACACTCTCCGTACAAACAAAAAATGTCAGTATGACGAGAATGTCATTATAACGGGAGTTCATATAGAAGTCGTATGAGAATCATTATCACGTGATTTCGTAAATTTATTTTTATTATACATATTAATATATATTTTTTATTTTTATTTCATTCATGATTTATCAGGAAATTTAAAACTTACGCTGGGTCAAAATTGACCAGCATTATACAGAAGTGTTATCAGAATTTTCCATGGTGCCAGTCAATCTTGATCCCGGCATAAGTTTTATTTCCTTATGTTTTTTCAGAAATGAGAATGATTTTGATTGGTTCTCCATTATACTGACATGTTGTTATAACAGAATAAATTCTATATTTCTAAAAAAAGTTGACAAATTATGTCATTATACTAGTATAACGAGATAAATAATAGGTGTCATTTAATTTCGTCATTCGTAATTGATTTCGTCACGCGTAATTGATTTCGTCGCCCGTAATTAATTTCGTCACCCGTAATTAATTTCATAATTACGTATTACGTTTTTGGCAAAATAATTACCATAGCATGTATAGTAAAACCAGACAATTTATTCTTGGATCAATTACAGAACTGATTCATGTGTTATTTTCCATGAGACTCCAATATTCTTTTAATTTACAGTCCCCGGTGAAAAGAATGGCGGTGGAGATACCGCATCTATTTTTGGCCGCAACGTCACCATTTTTCCGAATCGGGCCATTGTTTATATTACCAAATTGGACAATGGATTGTTTATTTAATAAGTAAGTTGTAAACAATTAGGTTTGTTATTGTTTACATTTCGTTTTTGCCCGCTAAAAAATGCCAAGTCCACTTGAAATCCAGCAAAACGCCGTTAAGTCACTTTGGCAACAAAACGTGCATAACGCAAAAGAAATTTCCAAACGATTGAATATCCCTTTACGCTCCTGTGAACGATATGTCAGTAAATTATGTAAAACTGGAAATAACTCTATAAATCACTCACCTGGTTGCCCAAGAAAGTTGTCCCCCAAGAAACGCCGCCATATTGGAAAAATTTTGAAACACAACCACTTCACGACGGCAGGCGAACTTAAGGCTAAACTGGAAGAAAATGACCCTGAGCTCGAGGTCAGTGAACGTACAGTTCGTCGTGAGCTAAAAAATCTCGGTTACGTTTCAATTCTTCCACGAAAAGTGCCTCTCTTGACCCAGAGAGCGAAGGACGTTCGCTTGTCTTGGGCACGTGAACATTGGCACTACAACTGGAGGAAAGTTGTTTTTTCTGATGAAACAACACTCCAGATGTTTAGCAACACAATTAATGCATGGTCTCGTAATGCACAACCTGTCGCTCCTATGGTAAAACATCCGTTCAAAGTTCACGTTTGGGCGGCGATTAGTGTCAAAGGAAAAATCGGAATTCATCTGTTCACAGAAAATTTGGATCGTCATTTGTACCGGAGAATTCTTGACAATCATTTATACAACAATGCAAACATGTTACATGGCCGTAACTGGTCTTTCAGCAAGACAATGACCCAAAACTCACCTCACGAGATGTTCGGCGTGACTTGGAAGAATGTCTTCCAAGACGGGTTTGTTCTTGGCCTTCATACAGCCCGGACCTGAATCCTATTGAGAATGTATGGGCCATTTTAAAGAGAAAAGTAGAGAGAAAGGTCAAGAATTTAGTGGCAAAAAATAAAAAAATCTCACAAGAGATTTTTCTTACCATAATCCGGCAGGAATGGGACAATCTTGACAATAATGTGTTACTTCGGTGCATTGAAAGCATGCCAAACCGAATTCAAGCATGCATCGATGCACAAGGAGGCCATACAAAATATTAATCATATAATAAAAAATGTTGTGTTAGTATCATACTTTAAATAATAAAAAAATAATATTAAATTAATAATGAAAATTTTACATACCTTTAAAAAATGCGTCCGCCATTCTTTTCGCCGGGGACTGTATGATTAACTGAATCTGCAATTAAATAATGTTCATTGTTGCCATCAATTACCTTTTTCAATACTTTAATTAATGCAGTAAAAGTAATGCGCACATCATTTAAAGTGGGTGAACTTGATGATAAAAATTTGGTTGCAATGTATAATGGTTTTAAAATAACACACAAGTCATCAATT
>CAUDNR010000523.1:0-11536 GCA_958430865.1 Entrophospora sp. SA101
GTCACCCGTAATTAATTACGTAATTACGTTTTTAAAGAGTGAAAGTGGTAATTAATTACGTTAATTACGAATTACGTGTTTACGGTAATTAGCTAATTACCATATCATGTATAGTTCCAATGATTTAAGAAATCCTCTGCTGCTGGTACTTGAGTGTTCTTCTTTGCTGCCAATGAACTAGGAGTGTTTGGATGTTGACCACAATCCAATTCAAAAGGTGTATGTCCAGTTGAAGGTTGTTTAGAATTATTATAAGCAAATTCAGTGGCAGGTAAATATTCATCCCAATTGTCTTGTTTGTATGAGGAGTATGCACATAACATTTCTTCCAATGTCCTATTCATTCGTTCTGTTTGTCCATCAGTTTGTGAATGAAATGCAGTTGACATAGCCAATTTAGTTCCTACTTGTTCAAATAATGTTTTCCAAAAATGTCTGGTAAAATTTGCATCTCTATCTGAAATAATAACTTGAGGTAGACCATGATTTTTGAAAATAGTGGAAAAGAAAATCTTTGCACTTCTGGTGCAGTTACAGATGTATGTGTTGGGCAAAAATGTGCACGTTTTGATAAACAGTCTACAATTACTATAGTGCAAGTCACTTAGTCGCTGAACTTTTGTGCTACACCGCCATTTTTTGAGAAAAAAATTTCCAATCAAAAATGCAATAAAATTTGTATGATCACGTGTTTTTGAAGATTGTCAAATGCAGTATTTTATCCAAATCATATAAACATGTGTATATCATTATTACATTGTAAAAATCAAATCACAAATACTTGCTCAACCCTTGCAATTTTTTGGTCTATTTATCATTATATGTTTTTTGGCCATGAAATAGTTATTTTATTAAAAATAGCATCATTAATCATGAATGCTTTGCATCCAATGCTAATTTTGATGCTCCAAACGAATATGTATATGACACCAAAGAATATCTATGAAAATTTAGAATGGCCCGAGAGAATGTTTCTACATTGGTATTACAAAAAAATATGGAACAATTGTCCTATTTATATGTTTCAAATAGGCTGTTATCTTGACCAAAGTGATTGCGTTCTCTTTTTTCCACTCATTATTATTATCACGTGACAAAAGATCGGCCATACAAAATTTCAAAAATTTCAATTCATCCAATTCGTTCATTTTTAATATAAAAAAATTGCGTGTAACACGCAATTTTTGGGGGTTAACATAGTAAACTCGTGAAACTTTGAGAACTTTGATGTGTCACTCCTCTATGGTAACGTGACATATCAACAAAATGAAATCATAGAATTGTAGAGAAAGGTCTTAGCTTTAATTCTATGATTTGTTTTTTGGGTCATACATTTCCATTTTTGGAGGATATAGGATCTATACAGCCAATAAAAAGTTCAGCGACTAAGTGACTTGCACCATATAATTGCATCATATCCTTTATGTATTGTTGGTAATTGCACTATGAAATCCATTGTTACTTGTTCCCAATGTTTCAATGGTGTAGAGAGTGGTTGTAATAATCCAGCTGGTTGTTTATTGTTACTTGTGTTTCTTTGGCATGAATCACAGCTAGTTATGTATTTCTGTATGTCTTTTCCCATTTTTGGCCAAAAGTAATCTCTTCGAATAGCTTCATATGTTTTATCAATTCCTAAGTGTCCAGCAATAGGGATGTCATGACATTCTTGCAACAAACTAGTTTGCTATTCTTTGTTTTTAGGAATAACGAGTTGTTGGTCTTGCTTCAAATATAATTTGTTATTTCTTAATTCATAATGTACAGCTTGTGCCTTTTGTTTTTCATCACTCTTCCCTGAATTTTTCAATGCTTCAAAAATTGGTGCAAAATACTTGTCCTGGTGATATCCTTTTTCTAAAGTTTCTTCTGTCAAATAAGTTGACATAGTTGTGATATTAGCAAGGTGAGGTGGATGAGGAAGTGCATCAGCCACTTACATTTGTTTTCCCAGGTCGATATTTTACATCAAAAGTACTTGATTGCAACACTTCTAACCATCAAGCTTGTCTATGTGATAAATTTGCTTGTGTCTTAATAAATTCTAATGATGCATGGTCAGTGACAATGGTGAATTTTTCTCCTTCTAAATAAGTATGCCATAATTTGATTGCATGTACAATTGCCAATAGTTCTTTCTCATGTACAGGATAATTCTGTTCTGCTGGTGATAATTTCCTTGATTCATATGCTATAGGTTGTTCTCCTTTTCCTTGATTTTGGCTTAGTGCTGCTCCAATGGCAATATCAGATGCATCTGTAGTTACAGTTAAGGTTGCCGAAACTCCTCCAGAAATCAATCAGCAGGGTTTCGGCAGGTTACACATTAATTGTTTATTAGAGTTTTGGCAGAGTTTCGCATTTTGAGGTTTCACCATTTCGGCATAGTTTCAACAGGATTTTTGATAAGATTTAATATAGTTTTGCAATGGTTTCAGCAATTACTAAGGAGGTTTCGTCCACAACCTTAGTTAAAGTAAATGGTTTGGTTGGATCTGGAAGTGCTAAGATGGGTGCAGATGTTAACAATCTCTTAAGTTCATCAAAAGCTACTTGTTGTGCATTATCCCATTTGTATGGTTGGTCCTTATGTAACAACAAAGTCAATGGTGTAGCAATGGTAGAAAATCCTTTAACATATTTTCAATAGTAACTAGCAAGTCCTAGAAAAGAACTTAGCTCTTATATGTTAGTAGGTATAGGCTATTCCTTGAATGCTGCAATTTTTTGTGAATCAACAGATATTCCTTCAGATGAAATATAATGTCCCAAGTACTCAACTTTTTGTTTTAAGATTTCATATTTACTAAGCTTGGCATATAAATGATGCTTTCTGAGAGTTTGTAAAACTTGTTGCAAGTGTTGTAGATGTTTCCTTGTTTTGCTATAAATTAAAATATCATCCAAATATACTACAAATTGATCTAAAAATTCTCGAAAAATATCATTCATCAAAGTCATGAATGTTGCTGGAGCATTAGTCAGACCAAAGGGAAGTACAAGGAATTCATAATGACCATATCTAGTTCAAAAAGCAGTTTTATGAACATCCTCAGGTTTGATTCGTATTTGGTGGTAACCTGAATATAAATCTATTTTAGTAAAATATTGTGCACCTACTAATCTATCCATTAATTCATCTATTCTTGGAAGAGGATAACGATTCTTTATTGTGATCTTGTTAAGAGCTCTGTAATCTACACAAAGTCTAAGTGTTCCATCCTTTTTATGAACAAAAAGGACTGGTGCTCCAAAAGTTGACACACTTGGTTGAATATATCCTTTTTTTGATAAGTCGACCAATTGCTTTTTTAATTCATCTAATTCTGTATAAGACATCTTGTAGATTGGGTGGATTAGAGGTTCTGTTCCTGGAACAAGATCTATAGTGTGATCTATGGCATGTTTTGGTGGTAATTTCTATGGAAGTGTTGTAGGAAAAACATCAGCAAACTCTTTCAAAATCTTGTTTACCTCTGGTATAATATCCTTCTTTACTTCTAATTCTTCTGTATTATTAACATAAACAGCAAAAATTTCTTCAGAATTGGGAATCTTTGAAAATTGTTGTCTAGAGATATAAACAGAATTACAACTTGTTCCACCAGAAGTTTTTGTGACCTTAATTATAATTTTCTTGGTACCATAAATGAAAGTCAAGGTATTTGTTTGCCAATCTATAGTTGGATTTGCATGATATAACCAAGGCTTTCCTAAGATAATATCATATCTCTGTATCTTCATCACTTGCATGTCTATTCCTGATGTTTGATAAATTCCTAATTCTAAATTTTTAATTTCTACAATTATACTTGTTGTTCATTTTCATCCATCTGCTAGTTCTACTTTCATAGGCAACATCTCTTTTGTGATAATCTTATTCTTTAATACAAAATTTTCATTAATAAAATTTTTAGAAGCTCTGCTATCAAGTAATATCCATCTGGATATCCATTAACCTTGCCTTTGAATCTCAACAAATTTTCTCAATTACCCTCAGCATTTGACCAATTCTAAACTATTAGTTGATGATGATGATGATGATGATGATGGTGATGATGATGATGATTCTATAGTATTAGCCTTAGATTTGTTCTTGGCCCAACAATTCTTAGCATAATGGCCTGGTTTCCTGCATTTATAACAATTTCCTTTAAAATTTTTTTTATCATTTCCTCTATTGTTGTTATTACTAATTTTATAGAAATTTCGTTGAGTTTCTACCTGATCCAATTCCATAGGTACATATTTACCATTACCATTGTCATTATTATTATAGTTACGATTATTATTGCAATGAGTGTAATGATTTGGGCTTGTCCTGAGTGGGAGGATTTTGTATGTTGATTGTTGTTTGAAAAAGGTCTTCCCATCCTGAACATGGCAGTATTGTATTGGATGGAACGTGCTATAGCTCTCTCTAATGTATCAGGGACTTGATATGCCACTTCCATCTTTGTTGATGGCTTCAATCCATCTACAGTGTGTAATGAAAATAATGGCGGTTTGTGACACAAGTTTGATTTATTTAGAAAATAATAAATTGTTTGTTTGCATAATTTACGAATTAAGTATATATTCATTTGTTTACACTCTAACAAACACATAAAATAAATAAAAATTTATTGTTACTTTCACTTTTGCTACTTAAAATCTATAAAAACATGGTTAATACAAAGCTTGAAACCCAACGTAAAATTATTTTGCATTTTTGGCTCAATGACATCCATTCAGCTAAAGAAATATATCAAAGAACAAACATTCCCTTGTACTATCGAACATAACCTCCAAAAGCTTAGAGAAACGGGTACCATTGAACATAAACAAAGTAGTGGTAGACCATTGAAGGTTACACGAATTCTTGCACATTCCTTGGGTCAACATATTCGTCATAATTCTGCTTTAACAACCCATCAACTTTCTTTATTAGCCCAGGAAAAGCATAATATATTGATTTCTCATACTTCTATTTGGAGACATATGAAAAAAAAGGGTATGAGAGTTCTATATCTCTTGGAACCCCCATGCTGATGACTCAACACATTGAAACACGGAAAATATAAAAAAAATTTACATGTGTCAATTGTAAGTTTAATAATAAAAAAGTGTAAAACTTACATCAGCACTGTAAGATTTACACAATATTACATCGGCATCATAAGATTTATGCAAGTTTACGCTAAATTAATTTCCTGATGTAATTAAAAATTGGTAATGGTAGATGATAAATATCTTCTAAAATAATTGTGCCATCATTTGGTAAAAATTCTTTCCCTGCATGAGCTATCAATGATCTCAATAGTGTTGAGAAAAGTTTAGCACCACGTTTTGAATCAGTCAGTGGATCAAGATATCTTTCAGTGTCTCTCCATAAGATTCCAACTGCCCATGTGCACCATACTCGATTCACCAATAAACATAAATGTGATGAGTTCATATCATCTTCTGAATATTCAAATATATATTTTATGCAGCTGTCTGGTAGTGAAATACAAGTTGTTCTTGGTAAAGAGCATGTTGTTCCTTTCATGTTACTTGATGTTTAACAAATAAAATTGTTAGTGTGAACTTTAAATTTTAAACTAGAGTGATGACAAGTGGTGATAGCCACCACCACCATCCTTATGATTATCTTGTTGTCTTTTATTATGCAACATTTTGTTAAAAAAGAAAAAGAAAGTTGATTATTTGATCAACAAACATGTACACACATTAATTATTTATGTATGGAAACCCCTATTGGACAGACATGAATTGGTTTGGCTCTGAAGCAGATGTATTTATAGGTATTTTTTTTATTTGTATTGATGTGTCTTTTAAGTATTTTAATTGAAATCAAAATGTGGAGCAGATCTTACTGGGTAATTATAAGATCCTTATCAAGATAGTAAGTACACAAATTGGTATTCAAAAAGGACTGGTGCTCCAAAAGGTGATACACTTGGTTGAATATAACCTTTTTTTGATAAGTCAGTCAATTGCTTTTTTAATTCATCTAATTCTGTATAAGACATCTTGTAGATTGGGCGGATTGGAGGTTCTGTCCCTGGAACAAGTTCTATAGTGTGATCTATGGCATGTTTTGGTGGTAATTTCCCTGGAAGTGTTGTAGGAAAAACATCAGCAAACTCTTTCAAAATCTTGTTTACCTCTGATATAATATCCTTCTTTATTAACATAAACAGCAAAAATTTCTTCAGAATTGGGAATCTTTGAAAATTGTTGTCTAGGGATATAAACAGAATTACAACTTGTTTCACTAGAAGTTTTGTGACCTTAATTACAATTTTCTTGGTACTGTTGTACGTGAAAATAAAATTATGTGAATTTGCAATTTACATATGTGAAATTCAAATTAGCCAATCAGAATTTCACCCCATTCCATAATATTTCAAATTCACATACAACAGTACCATAAATGAAAGTCAAGGTATTTGCTTGCCAATCTATAGTTGGATTTGCATGATATAACCAAGGCTTTCCTAAGATAATATCATATCTCTGTATCTTCATCACTTGCATGTCTATTCCTGATGTTTGATAAATTCCTAATTCTAAATTTTTAATTTCTACAATTATACTTGTTGTTCATTTTCATCCATCTGCTAGTTCTACTTTCATAGGCAACATCTCTTTTGTGATAATCTTATTCTTTAATACAAAATTTTCATTAATAAAATTTTTAGAAGCTCTGCTATCAAGTAATATCCATCTGGATATCCATTAACCTTGCCTTTGAATCTCAACAAATTTTCTCAATTACCCTCAGCATTTGACCAATTCTAAACTATTAGTTGATGATGATGATGATGATGATGATGGTGATGATGATGATGATTCTATAGTATTAGCCTTAGATTTGTTCTTGGCCCAACAATTCTTAGCATAATGGCCTGGTTTCCTGCATTTATAACAATTTCCTTTAAAATTTTTTTTATCATTTCCTCTATTGTTGTTATTACTAATTTTATAGAAATTTCGTTGAGTTTCTACCTGATCCAATTCCATAGGTACATATTTACCATTACCATTGTCATTATTATTATAGTTACGATTATTATTGCAATGAGTGTAATGATTTGGGCTTGTCCTGAGTGGGAGGATTTTGTATGTTGATTGTTGTTTGAAAAAGGTCTTCCCATCCTGAACATGGCAGTATTGTATTGGATGGAACGTGCTATAGCTCTCTCTAATGTATCAGGGACTTGATATGCCACTTCCATCTTTGTTGATGGCTTCAATCCATCTACAGTGTGTAATGAAAATAATGGCGGTTTGTGACACAAGTTTGATTTATTTAGAAAATAATAAATTGTTTGTTTGCATAATTTACGAATTAAGTATATATTCATTTGTTTACACTCTAACAAACACATAAAATAAATAAAAATTTATTGTTACTTTCACTTTTGCTACTTAAAATCTATAAAAACATGGTTAATACAAAGCTTGAAACCCAACGTAAAATTATTTTGCATTTTTGGCTCAATGACATCCATTCAGCTAAAGAAATATATCAAAGAACAAACATTCCCTTGTACTATCGAACATAACCTCCAAAAGCTTAGAGAAACGGGTACCATTGAACATAAACAAAGTAGTGGTAGACCATTGAAGGTTACACGAATTCTTGCACATTCCTTGGGTCAACATATTCGTCATAATTCTGCTTTAACAACCCATCAACTTTCTTTATTAGCCCAGGAAAAGCATAATATATTGATTTCTCATACTTCTATTTGGAGACATATGAAAAAAAAGGGTATGAGAGTTCTATATCTCTTGGAACCCCCATGCTGATGACTCAACACATTGAAACATGAAAAGAATGGGCACGAGACTATATGAACACTAACTGGGACAAAACAATATTCACAGATGAAACTGCTTTCAATCTTTTTAGAAACAAAGTTAGTAGATGGCACAAATATGGTAATAGACCAACCTGACATTTGCCAAAAGTGCATCAAAAGGTAATGGCATGGGGTGGGATCTCATTAAAAGGTAGAACATCTTTATTTTGTTTTACTGATATCATGAATGGCCCTTATTATGTAAATATTTTGCAGACACAGCTTCTACCTGTTGTAAAAAACTTATGTGGTAGAGGTTGGCGTTTGCAACAAGACAATGATCCTAAGCACACTTCAAGTGTTGTGAAGGAATTCTTTGCCCAAAATAAAAATGACTCTCAATAAGTCGGTTCATGTGATTTTTATAAATCTTTGAGAGATAGTATTTACTATTTTTAGTGATGATGATCCAATAATAAATATGTTTCATGAATAATATATTATCTACACTTGATAATTATTTTTGAATAATCTATTTTTATCAATTAAATCATTGATTATAGCATTCTAAAAATTATCATATTGTTATATTTTATATCAATTATATCATCAGTTGGGTATTTTTGTGTTTTTTTTTCAAAAATTTACATTTAAAATTATATCATATAAAAGCTATAATAGAACATATTAATATGATTTTCAATATTTTTGAAAGATCTATTCAAAAAACAATTTTTTCCCATTTTTTTTTTAATTAATAAAAGTGCTAGAAATGCAAAAAAAATCAAATTTTATATGAAAATGAATAAGAATCTAGGATATTGAATGATGAAATTTTATGTATTTTTTATTATGTAGTGTTTTATGTAATTGACAAAAAACATCATTCACAAACTTTTGTCTGGGTAGTGTAAATGATTTAAACATGATTTTTTTTGTAAAATTGCATATTTCAATAAGTCAGACAGACCACAATGCCCAGCCACTCATGTCCAATTTATTGAGTTTACCTATATAAGACCACCAGTGTTGGAAACTGAGTGCAGGTTTGTATTACATAATAAATGTGCACATTTTGTGATTACTAAAAAAATTTTTTATTAATATGTATATAATAATAAATAAAATTTTATCAATACTTTATTGCAAAAAAAAAAAGAAAAAAAAATTATAAAAATGATTCAGTATGATAAATTCTTCCTGGCTCTACTAATGTAAATGGTCTAGGTCCTTTCCAATTCTCCATTATTTTATCAATAGTATGATCACTAAGAATTTTACTACCATAAGGAAAACTTATCAACTTTAACTTTTTTGGTAATGTTTGATTTAAAGCTACCAAAAGTTTATCAAGATCTACTACATAATAAGTTATTCTACTAAATTCAAGACTTTTTAATTCAGTACAATTACTAAATACTTCCATCAACTTCTGGTCTAATCCATCCATATACAATATTGACAAACTAACTAGATTTTCACAAGATTGTGCAATTGATTGGAATAGCCTTCCCATAATTTCATTATCAGTTGGATTGCCATTAACATCTAAATGTTTAAGGGTTTTTCCATTGATGTTGATAAAATCAGACAAGTCTGATAAAAATGGTTGATTATGAATAGATAACTTCACAGTTTTAATATTTAGCAGTGAAACATTTTTCAAGTAATTTTTTTCTTCATTAAAACGAGAAGTTAATGATAAAGTCTCTAAATTTTTAAATTCTGACAGCATCATGTGATCTGTAATATTTATCTTGAGTTGACTAATTTATATATCTTGCAATTTAAATTATTTGCATCCATCTTTAGATTATTACAAATTAATAAAATGTTAGAAAAAAAACTGAAAATTATTAATTATATAAATAGCGATTTGATTGATTTATTATTGTTGTATCCTTTTTAACATTAATGGACACAAAGAACCTTTATTATACACATATTAAGCCTTAACTAATTTTTATTATGTGTTTTCCAGGTATGGTGAAGATATTAAGTTGGAGGAAATGAATATGTTCGATACAATGGGTTTGTATAATTTTGTGGTTTTTTTTTAATAAAAAAGTTTAATCATTCACTGATTAATTTTTTAAATAGAAGAGTTTCAGGATTGCATTAATATGATAATTAATACAGTTTGTGGGTGGATTGAATTTTCGTGGGGAGAAGATGATGAAATCAATGGCATCAAAGTTGATAAAAATTATAAATCAGAGGAAGTGCATTGGTTAATAAACAAAAAAAAGGATATTATAGAGTGGTGGCATCGACAATCTATCGAATTAGATTATTATTCACAAATACTTTTTACTGAATTGAAGCTAGTGGGTGAACATTTATAATGAAATAAGATTTTATTGGTTAAAAGTAAGAATACACATGTTCAATTGATTTTAATTATTACTCTCTCTTTTACTAACTCTCAATCTCTAAATCAATTTTTTTGGGACAGGTGATGAATGTTTCCAATTTTAGAATAACAGTTTCATTTTGTAGTTATGAAATCCAATATTTTTCTTTTGGCTAGTTCTTGCTTTTTTTTTATCAATCAAGTATTTTTTGTGCTTCACAATTAATAATGACCAATATTCATTACTATTTACTTTTTCTTTTTTTCATTCAGCCATCTTTTTCCAGGCTGTTGGTTTTATATTTTTTTATTAAGTGGTTAATTTGGTATTTTTCTGCTTCTTCTTGTCAAGAAAAATTATTTTAATTAATTATTATTGGTATCAGTAGGATCTTCAAATCTTTTTCTTAAATAAATCTCTTATAACAAAAAATCTAAATTTTTATATTTTATTACTATCATTTTATTATTTTTTTTTATAATTGTTACTATTACTGAATTATTTTAATGTGGGAGCAACATGTTTAAACCCTGAAATTCTTGGTGATACAAATGTTCACTTTGTCTGGTTTTGTTGCAGTATGCCCCATATTATTTTTAATTGATATTCTTTATTTTTTTCTTTCATTCATAATAAACAATAATCAATTAATATTAATTATAAAGTTTTGAAAATAAAAAAGTGATTTCAAAGATAGTGAGTGTTACTCAGTTTATTATCAATTTCCAATCGGAAGACGACACAAACAAACACAAACAATTGAAGAAGCATGGCATGGTAACAATAAGATTTACATTACATTCATTCACAATGAAAATCTTGGTGTAACTAAGAAAAAATGTACGGTTAATAAGTGAATCACTTTTTAATCCAGTTATTGTTTGATATCCTACCACTAATTGCTTTAGTATGCACAGGACATCAGGTAATTATCATCCCAGTCAATTAGTAAATTTCATTAAATTTACCTTAAGGTTTCAAGATTTCAAGATTTACCCCATTTTGGATACAAAATTTATTAATTTACCTTCTTTTGAACATACTAGTTATACAATTTTTTCTATAAATTTTTATTCACATCATCAATTGATAAATTAATACTATCTTAAATAAGAATAAACACACTGGTCTTAGTGAAATTCTTGCTCCCAGTAAAAAATGGATAAAGGTATTTTTTCTTGCACAAAAAATAAAAAATTTAATATTTTGCTTTATAATAAATAAAATTTAAATTCTATAAAGGTAAATAAAATATTTTACAACACAAAATAAACATCATCTAATTAAATAATTTGTTTTTATAATAACCAGGGAGTAAGTATTATATTATAATTTAACTTTTACAACACAAAATAAACATCATCTAATTAAATAATTTGTTTTTTTATT
>CAUDNR010000523.1:15289-26813 GCA_958430865.1 Entrophospora sp. SA101
TTAAATTGATTGAATTAACTAATCGTATAATGAGTGATGTATTTTATTTGTTATCATTGTTATTATTGATAGAGTGGTAATCACTGGAATTTATCGATCCTTTCCAATTCGTTTGAATCCAAATAAACGTACCATCAAATCTTTATTTAAAACCTTTGTTGATGCTATACATATCAGTAAAACTGATAAATCAAGATTAAGTTCGGATTCGGTATTATTAAATGAAAATGAATATGCACCAAAGTGGGTAATGTTCAAAATTGGATTAATTATATATTTATAGTGACTAAATATTTATTCATTCAACAAATAGTTATGATGAGACCGATAATATTAGCTGTAAAAGACCTGATACTACAAATCAAGTAAATCCTTTTGATTTAAAAGAAGTTGGAACTAAAAAAGATGATGAACAAAGAACAAAACCTAAATTTACAGATGTAGAAATTAATGATTTCGAGCGATTATCAAAACAACGCTTTGCTTATGAAACTTTAGCTAATTCTTTAGGTTACTTGAAAATCAAAAATTGTTTATTATAAGTATACTCAGAATAATATTAATGAATTTTTGTGTTTTAGCTCCAAGCATTTTCGGATTAGATGATGTTAAAAAAGGCATACTCCTACAGTTATTTGGAGGTGTGCATAAAAAGTTTGAAAAATCAGGATCCCCTCGTTTTAGAGGTGATATTAATATCTTATTAGTCGGTGATCCAGGAACTGGCAAATCACAATTATTACAGGTAAATGTAATATATAGTAAGGAAATTTAATATTCATTATTTGTATTCTATGACGTTTCTTAATTAATAATTATTCTGCGATGAATAAAATTGTTTCAAATACTTATTAGTATGTTCATAAAATGTCACCTCGTGGAGTTTATACTTCAGGAAAAGGTTCGTCAGCTGTCGGCTTAACTGCTTACGTCACAAGAGATCCAGATTCAAAACAAATGGTTCTTGAAAGGTAAATATTTAGCTTAACAATAAATACAACAAATATGGTGAAAATTATTTTCAAATGAATAAAAATTACATTATATATATATTCACCTAAAATGTAAATCTTTAATAGTGGGGCTTTGGTTTTAAGTGATGGAGGTATTTGTTGCATCGATGAATTTGATAAAATGTCGGAAGGAACTCGTGCAGTACTTCATGAAGTCATGGTTTGTTATAAAAAATTTTTTTTTAATAACAATATATATATATGTTCATTTGATTTTTAATTTATTAAAAAAATATTTTTCTAATATATATAAATAGGAACAACAAACCCTTTCTGTAGCCAAAGCTGGTATTATTACCTCGTTAAATGCTAGAGCATCTATTCTTGCTTCAGCAAATCCTGTCAATTCAAAATACGATCCTAAACTGTCTATTGTCCAAAATATTAAGTTGCCACCGACATTGATGTCTAGGTTTGCAACATTACATATTTTTTTTTTGCTCTGTAGAATGACTATGGCGTTTGCTAGATTATGATATTTAAATAGTTAATTTTCACCATCTTTGTTCTTGTTCTTGTAAATAGATTTGATCTGATTTATTTGATATTGGATAAAATAGATGACGTCTCTGATACACAATTAGCAAAGCATTTAATATCATTATATACGACAAATAATGATAATGCTGCTAGACCTGGAATAGTGGTAATTAAAAAATTCATTCAAGTATTTATATTTAATTTTAAAATAATTAAATTACTCATTAATACATGATTACTCTATTTCTACTAATAGCCGTTCGAAACTTTATCAAAATACATTTCATATGCAAAAACACATTTTGATCCAAAAATTGAAGATGATGCAACCCAAACTGAATTAGCTAAGATTTATGTGGAATTACGTAAATTAGGACAAGATTCTCTTTCATCGGAAAAAATAGTTACAGCAACCCCCAGGCAATTGGAATCCATGATTAGATTGGCAGAAGCTCATGCTCGTATGAGGTTAAAATCATTTATTTTCATTATACATATTTTTTCTTTTAAAAAAAAATTTAATTCCCATTTAATTCCTTTTTTTATGGATATATATAGACTTTCAAAAAATGTGAATATTCATGATGTTAGAGAAGCAGAAAGATTATTGAGAGAAGCAATGAAAACGGCAGCTTGGGATCCAGAAACTGGTAGAATTGATATGGATTTGATTACTACAGGTCATAATATTAATGATAGGGAAAGGGGAGCAGATAAATTGTTAAAGGAAGATGAGGAAAATGGAGAAAATGAATAAATATAATAAATATTATCTTATTATTTTTGACGTAAAACTTTATTATATGTATATGAATGAAAACAAAAAGCTCTAAATTTCACCGTCTAATATAAAACATCAACTAATATTTAAAAGAATATCTATGATATTCCCTAATATTATCGTAAAAATCTCCGACCAGTTTTTTCATGTAATTAATTGCAAACATATTAATTTCGTACTTTTTATTGTTACTTAAAAAATTAAAAAATGTGTTCAGGTCATTTAAAAACTCTTGACAATCTTTTTTAACTTTTTCTACTATATCTTTATCAATTTCTCGTTTTTCAATTTCACCCAAATCTTTTATTTCCGTCATCTCGGTTAGATATGGAAGAATGTTGTTTAAAAAATTTAAATAAAACTATACAATATAAAAAGAGTTAACACCCAAAGTCATTATTATTTATAATCATCATTATTTTATTATTATTATAATTAAATGTATAATTAATAAAAACCTTGCAACCATTTTCCCAGATCGAATCATGTAAATCAACCTTTTTAATTTTTTCAAGCAATATTCCAAGTTCTTTATAATTTTTTTCTAAAAAATAAGAAGGTGCTAATTCAGTTAAAACTATTGTATGAGCATCCAAATTATTGTTGGCCTCAAGTAAATACATGACTTCTTTTATTTTATCATTATTATATTTGGAATACAAGGCCTAACACAAAAAAAAAGACAAAATTATTGTGAAAATTTTAATAATATTTATAATTTTAATACATATATAAACTTGCTTGTTTATTCTTTTACTGACCTTGGCTTCTGCAAACCATTCTTTTGGAATTTTTAAATGTTCAATTGCAAATTGTTCAATACTTGATAGTTGATCCATTGATGTTTTTGGAATATTACGATTTAATATATCTTTTATAGCCTTTTCACGACTAATTTGGTTTTTAATTATAAAAAATAATTAATAATCATTAGAAAAATTTAAAGATTTATTCTTTTTTATTTTTATTTTTTTACTTACGTATGTGGTTCATTCAAAAATAACGAAATATATAATGCCCATTTCCAAATACCTAATTGTTCTATTTGAGAAACAAAATTTAAAGTCATTGCATCTGACATGTAACTCCCTTCAACAAAGTCTCGTTTACGTTTAATACGTGCTAACATAGCATGAAACATCCAGGTTAAACGATAATCCAATGGTGAACGTGTAAATGATCTTGGAAGTAGACTTTCTTCTAGAGTATAAGTACTATCAATATTTATTTTTAATAGATGATATTGTGCATCAAATACTCGACTTGAATCTTTAAAGGATGACCAAGAGTCATTGTCATCATCTTGAATATACCACGCTAATGGTTCAGGAATAATCTTGCTTTGGAATTCAATTGAATTTTGTTGTGCCTCTTCATATTGATCAAGTGCCGCTTCAAACGGTTGATTATTTAACAGGCCATACCAAAAAAACATTCCAAGTAGTCTAACCCATCCCAAATTTACATGATCTGGAAGACTTTCTGGTATCGAAGCACCTTGCATCAAGTAAAATAACCTTAACAAAGAGTTATTTTCATAATCGGTCTTTGTTACGAATTTTTTCCAAATTTTAATTTGTTCACCAATATAATTCCTAAATTGTGGAGAGCCACCAACCTGACATAACAATGTTGCAAGAAAAGAATTAATTTTTATTGTTTTCAAAGTAGCCTGTTTAAGTTGATGACCAGAAAGTAGAATGAATATATATCGGAAATATTCATCAGCTGTAGAACAATCGGTGGGAAATTCATTAACCAAATCTCTTTTCACGTATGGATCTGCCGCTTGCTCAAACCATTTTGATAAAAATTGTCTTTTTGTTTTTAAAAGTAATTTGTCGGGTAAATTGTCATCATCAATATCCCATAAAATATGTGCAAGATTCCATGTTTGAATCTCATGACGAACAGATGTGATATTTTTGTTGTTACTATCATTATAACTTGATGATGATAAAATGTCATAAAAACTGGAAAATTTGATTGAAGGATTTAAATCAACGCAAGGTACGTTATCCGCTTGTTCAAATGTTGAATTGTTAAATAAATGTTCTAATTGTTTGATGTGTATTTCTTTTGCCTCATTCTAAATACATAAATAACAAGACAATTTAAACAATTAAAGTATTTAAACCATTTAATTAATGAACTTTTGATTGTTATATTTTTAAATAGCACAAACCATTTCATCTCTAGGGAATAATAAAACTTCATTAATCCTAACAATATTCATAGGTTGAAATAGTAATTTATTATTTGATGATGAACTTTCGTGATTCTTTTTCTTTTTGTCTAAAAAGCTGAAAGCTGATGACGACGATGATGGAATATCTCTAAAAAATAATAATAATAATTTTATAATGAATGATATTTGTTAACAATTTTTAATCATTATTAATATCTTTTTTTAATTAATTGATTATTTGTTTATACAAATATACTTACAGTACTGTTGTTTTGGCTCGCTTATCTGTTATTTTTACTAATGTAAAATTGGGACCCCAACTAACTTTGAAAGAATGAGACAATAATGAACGAGCATTTTTTTTATAAAGATTTTTTTGATAAATAGTTGACTGTTGATAAGGCAGGCATCCAATTTGCGTGAATGGAAAATGAGGAATTAATGGACTTTCACCTGCCAAATGAATCTTTAGAAATAATTTTATTATTAATATTATTATTATAAAAAAAGAAGTTCATTATATACACCATTAATATAAAATTATAAAGCAAAATAAATTAATATAAAAATGAATTTATTGATAAATTATGTTAAGAAACAACGATAAAAAAAATAAATATACAAAGATAGATAGATATAAACTTATTTAATAATCTAAAATTACTTTTTGAGTACTCGTATTACAGCTATCTTGCTCATAATCAACAATCATTTCACTATCTAAGTCAGCATCGTCTGAAATTTCATTATCTACTGTTGAAAATATAATATTTCTCATTGATTCAATGTCTCCTAAATTTTCTGCAAGTTGATCAAGTTGATATAATCCTTTTTTTTCTTTTTTGTTTATTTGATTATGTTCCATCCCCTCCATATAATTTGATTTTCTTTTTATTGGTTGGTAAGGCTTTACTTCATACAAATCATCATCAGATTCATACTCAAGGCCATAAGTAGTAAAATGTTGTACTTCAAAAACCCAGCTACCTGTTTCTGGCACGTAAGTAATGAATTTTGTGTTAGGTCGATCCTTCAACCTGAGAATACGCTGTTGGTATCGAGGATCTATTGGATCTTTGATTGGCTGACGAGTAGCTTTATCTAGTGCCCAACATTTATTCAATGTAATAACAGCTCTTTTATTAAGGCCTTTTCCCACTGGAGGTTTATCAGCATCTCCACCGTAAACTGTACAACTACCATCTTCAACGACAATAGTTTTACCATAGATATTCTCAATTGGCTTGATTTCACTAAGATCAACTGGTTCGTCATATTCAACTTTACCAAAATCATGTCGTCCAACTGAAAAATTTTCAACATTTTTCAATTCGTCTGTTGACATTCTTTTAAGAACAGATAATGGTGGAAAACTATAGTATCCGTCATAATTATCATTCTTATTTTTCCCTGAAGATGTAGATTGCTGCAAAGATGGTTGTAGAGGCTTTAGCAAAGGTGATCGGGAGGGTGTATTTAAAGGCGTGTCTTGATTTTCAGGAATTAATTTACTAGCAGGTGGAGGTGTTACTTGTCTGAAATGTGTAGGGCTAAAGGAATGAGGTGTGATTTTTGCTGATGATTCAAGTTTTGCATCAAATGTTACCGATTTTTTTATTGGCGTTGTTGTATTTGTAGATGCCAGCGCTGATGTCGATGTCGTGGTATTTGCTGTTTTTGTGGTTTTTGTTGTATTACCATTTGTTTGAGGAATGATGAGAATGTTTTCGTCATGTTTGTTATTTGAATCAGACTTGCTGTTGTTAGTTAATTCTATAGGATTGATAACTTTATTAGCAACCAATGTTCTGGAGCCACGTTTTACAAATGCTTCAGGACTTAAAACATCATCTTGATTGATATTATGATCAAAAAAGTGAAAAGATTTTGGTTCTGGTGCTGAAAAACCTTTAAATGGGGGAGCTTTAAACCCGGGTAATTGCATTTTTGAACCAGGTTTAGGTGTTATTTTATGATGAATTGTTGTTGGCCCCTTTTTTTTAACAGTTGGTGAAATAGGCGTCGGAGTTAAATTAGGTCTTATTGATGATGAGGATATAGAACTAAGTGATGAAGCACCACCGCCAGTAGCAGCATTAGTGGTGCCTTGATAAATAGAAATGTCGCCATAAGGTGATTTATCAACAGTTGTTTGAAGATTAGGGATTTGATTTTGTTGACCAAACAAAGAGCTGGTATTACCAACACTACCGCTAGTACCGGAGCCAAATCCAAAGCCGCTTAAACCTAAACTATTAGTATTAGTAGGTTGTTGGGATTGCATTGTACTCAAACCAGATCCAATTCCAAAACTAGTATTAGTCGTACTGGTTAGCACTTTATTCCAAGTAGTGCTGTTTGGTTTTTGGTAGCCTTTATTAAACTCATCCGAAGGTTCCAGCATGTTATCGACAGCTTCCCTCATTCAGTCAAGAATGTTAGCAGCCTTGTCTAAATTGTAAGCACTCTTTATTTGTTAAATATGTAAAGAAAAAGTATTCTAAAGGAACATTCCTCTTCTTACAATATTGATTACTTTTATATATGAAAAACAATGATAACAAACAGACATTATAAAATCATTAAATCATAATAATAATTGCATTGTATTGATGATGACTAAATTTAGAACCCTTGAAATCTTTAGTAATACAAATGTTCACTTTGTCTGGTTTTGTTGCAGCATGCCTCAAATCCAAATCAAAAACATTTGGTCTTAAGGCTAATGACAACACTATAATCCATAAATTGCATTGTACTCAAACCAGATCCAATTCCAAAACTAGTATTAGTCGTACTAGGTAATTTTAATGAAGGAAAGCCAGTAGTATTAGTTGCAGTTGAAGTAGCAGTTGGATTGATATTGCTAAATAATGAAGTGCTCGTATTAGTAGCAGGGGTATTTCCAAAAGCTCCTAAACTATTAGTACCACTTGCTATTTATTAGAAAAAAAAAGTGATTATAATTAGTATATTCTTTTTTGTGTTATAAAAGGAATATTTAATATTTAAAAAATTTACTATTAAATCCAAATGCAGTAGTTGGTTTTGTAGCAGCTCCAAATCCCAAATTTAAAGTAGATGGAGTGGTAACTGTTGTGTTAGTAGCTGCAGCTTTATTAATAAAAAGAATTAAAGTATACAAATCAATAAATAAGACTTCATTTAATACATAAATATTAAATATGTGCATGTATATAACTTACAAGCACCAAATCCTGCGCCAAAAGTAGGTGTAGTAGTACTAGTACCAAAACCACCAGTAGCAGCTGGTTTACTTCCTATTTAATTATTTTTTAAAGTTAAAAATTGAAAAGAAAAAAAAGAAAAATGTAAATGTATAAATTAAGTTAAACCAACGCACCACCAAATCCAAATGAAGATGTATTTTGATTTTGAGTATTCAACGAGCCAAATCCAGTATTTGTTGATCCAAATGCAGACGTGGTAGTAGATGTTTGAGGCTTTGCACCAAATAACGGCGCTTGTGACGTATTTGTTGTTAAACTACTGCCAAAAGGATTACTGCCTGTTTATATCAAAATCAAAATAATTATATAAATAAAAAGATCATTGTCAATAAATAATAATAAACTAATAAAATTATTTTTTAATTACTAGAAGCTCCAAATCCAGTTGTACCACCAGCAGGAGCAGTAGCACCAAATCCAGTTGTGGGGGTTGTGGCTCCAAACCCAGTAGTACCCGTTCCAACTCCAAATTTATTGCTACCAAATAAATTATTTGTAGAAGGAGTGTTTCCGGTACCAAATCCACCAAGTGTACTAGGAGCAGCTGGTTGAGCACCAAAGCTAAAAGTCGATGAACCAGTATTTTGTGCACCAAATCCTGTTGTTGAACCACCAAATCCTGTTGTTGAACTAGAACCACCAAAAACAGTTGGTTGAGTTGTTGGAGCACCAAATGCAGATGTAGTTCCAGGACCTATACCAAAACCACTTCGTTGAGCATCAAATTTTCGGCCTATATTATAATCAGCAAGCCTTAATTCCTATAATAATAATATATATATATATATATATATATATATATATATAATTAGCAAAGTTATTATATGTAGGATATATGATTTTTATTAAAAAAAATTTATTCCTACCTCAAATGAATAATTTTTATAGCTTTGCATAGCACTAATGCTATGAAAAACATTCAATGGTCCAGCAGGATCCCTTTCGTTGGTAGTAGTATACGGTGGATTTGAAGTGCCACTTGCTGGAAGATATGAAAGGGGATTTGACGATGTTGTAGCTAATGCTATATTCGAAAATCATAAAAATATTTATGGCCATTATTATGATTTAATTCATTATCAAAAATATCAAAGATATATAATCAAAATGTTATTATTATTTTACTTACCATTCCCGGTACCGAAACCTGTTGAGCCACCAAATAGATTTGTTGAAGGTGTTGTTGCGCCTTTTGTTATTATTTTAAAGAAATTAAAGATTAAAAAGTGTATACGTATATATAAATAAGTTATTGAACATATGTGTAGATAGAAAAAACGCGTAAAAGTATTTTTTTTAAGATATTAGAATGTTTAGTTACCGCCTCCAAAAGTGAACCCTGTTGATGTATTTGCAGAGGGTGTACCAAACCCCCCACCACCACCAAAACCACTTGTTGTTGTGTTTGTAGAGCTTCCAGCTCCAAAACCTCCTCCTAATCAACATTTGATTAATTTTTATAGGATTAATAGATCATTCAAAAAAATTCGTATAATGATATAATAGTTGACTTGGATGATAAAAGGAAAAGAATAAATTCTAAACGTCTAGACAAATAAAAATAAAAATATCATACCAAATGGTGGTGTTGATGTATTTCCTCCAAATAAAGGTGTGGTTTGTTGTTGATTGCCGAAATTTCCACCTGTACCTGATCCAAAGTTTTTAAACATTAATTAATTGCCTTTCACAGATAATTTATAGTGTTATATTGTTATAAGTTTGTTGAATTAGTTGTAAAAATGAAGAACTTGAGGAAAAATTAATTTTTGAAAAAGTTTTTATATACTCACGTGGGAGTATTTATAAATAATAGCAGTTAGAGGCGTAGTATATAGATACAATAGTAATGAATGATTTGTAATACATTCACAACTAATTTTATTATGCGCATGACTTTAATTTGTTGTTGCGGACGGACGGATATTGATATTAATAATTAGTAGCACCTTATTATTATTATTATTATTATTATTTTCCTAATTCCGTACATTTTCCATATATATCCTAATCCATCAGTGTTGTCAGTCAATTGGCCTAGGCTAATTAGCCTTTTGGACATGGGTTGACAAAAGGGCTAAAAGAAACTTAATTGGACATTACAAGTCCAATTGGCCCATAATGTCATAACATGATGCTTTCTTTTTCTAACATTTATTATTTTTCTTTCTTCTTGGTAAATTTCATAGATAATCTTTTTATATAGGGGTAATTCTATATATCTATCACCTAATATTAAGAGGATGACAAATGGAAGATTTTAATAATCACATTACTAAATTTTGAACCCTGAAATTCTTGGTAAAATACCAATGTTGTTTTGTTACAGTATGCCCCATATAATCATTTATTTTTTATTATACATCCTGAAGCAAAATAAGATTTATTTAAAGATTTTCTTGGATAACCAGCATATTTAACTTTTTTAATAAATGAATAAGAAAAGAAAATTCAATTTTAAATATGCTATGGAATAATTTAAAAGTTATTTTGTTTTAGTTATTTGATAAAATTTGTTATAAATTAAATTTAACATGATAATGCATTATTACCTAATAAAAAGCAAAAATCCTTAAAAGGAAAATAACTACCACCTTTAGTTCTAAAATAGCATTCTTTTCTTCTAATTCTTTATTTTTATCATAAATAAAACTAAAAGACTCTGAACTATGTCAGTTTCACTCTGTAAAACCTTTAACAATGTGAATTCATTACTAAAATTAATTTTCTCAACTCCATTTTCTTTTTGAATTTTTGCTCACTCATCTCAAGCCCAAAAATGTTGTTGTAAGGTCATTAAAGTGCCAGCAATTTCTGGTCTTTCATTTTCTATAAACAGTATGAACAGCATTGTAAATTCTTATTTTGAATTCTTGTTCTTTATCAGTTAATTGTTTTTTTAATACTTTGTTTTCTTCTAATAGGTTTTTATTACTTTCTTGGAGTTCACTTATAATGTTTGTCATGACTTTCTTTTTATTACTTTATTTTTTTAATATACTTGTATACTTTTTATGAGGGAATATTAAGTATATAAATTATTTTAGTACTTTTTACTTTAAAAGTGGAAAAAGCTAACAACATTTGTCAAAAGATTAACTTATTAAACTTAATGATGCAAAGGACAAATTAATGAGTGATAAAGTCATGGAGGTGATTTTATTCTGAATATTTTTATTTGTTACCAATATAGAATGGTCTTGGACAAGTAACATCTTTGTATTCATCTTTCACAAATGGGCAAATATTATTATAAAGGTATTCTTGTCTTTTGTAATCCAAAGGAGGTAGTGTTAACACTAAAATAGATAAAGCTCTAATTTCTTCAAAAATATCTGTTGTCTTGGTTTTCAATAAATTGAATTCAACAAAAGGTCCATTAGCAATTTCCTGAATTTTGACCATACCAAGGTTAGATGCTTCAAAAAGAAAATATTGATATTTATGGATGCTTGGTAATTTCTTAAAATAAATTCCCCAAAATTGTTTTAATATCTAAGTATTGAAAACCTTTTCCACCTTTATAACATTGAGCTTTATTTAATCCAACTGGACTGGACCTTTTCACTACATCAACCACATGACCCACACAATCTACTCTTGTTTTCCTATAGAGTTTTTTTATTAAACCAAAGCTACCATCACATTTGAATTTAGTATGTCCTGGATTCATAAAATTCAATTCAATACTTTTACAATAACCACAAATTACCAAATATAAATAAAATCAAATTGTTACATTATTTTTATTTTGTCCACCAGCATTATCACAAGTAATCTTTAAATGCTTTTCACCTTTATTCAATTTCTT